>JAJIBD010031529.1:0-212239 GCA_021461705.1 Cryptotis parvus
AGTTCTGCCAATTTTATTAATAGGAAAGAGAAGAAACAAAAATATAAATATGTTTATATGTTTACATCTTAAGATGAAACCAAACTGCAAGTGAAATACAGAAAAATAAATTTAATGATAGAAATAAAATATGAAATTAGAAAATGTCATTTTTGGCAATAAAAATCAAGTGACATTATACAAGTTTGAGATCTGCACCCAAACTCTGGACACTTAGTATAAGTGATTGTTATGTATAGATTTGCTGACTTTGACATCAGAAAATCTCCTTCACGAGACAGGATATTAAACCTATTACAGCAACTCAGATTATTGCATGATACTGTGTATAGAGTTACTGTCTTGTTTTTTTTTTTTTTGCTTTTCTGGGTCACACCCGCAATGCTCAGGGGTTTCTCCTGGCTCTGCACTCAGGAATCACTCCTGGCGGTGCTCGGGGGACCATATGGGATGTCGGGGATCGAACCCAGGCCGGCACAGGCGGCGCGTGCAAGGCAAGGCAACGCTCCCGCTGGGCTATCGCCCGCCGCCCCCTAGAGTTACTGTCTTAATACTTTCTCCAATTAATCCAGCATTTCACAAGTGACAGTATACATATTTTCCTATAATTAAAAGATTTTTAGCAACATTAGTTATTAATCCTATAAAGGGATTTCTCAATTACACAATACAAGGAACAAGTGGATTATTTTCACTAATATGGATTAAGAACAGGCATACTTTTTTTTTTTTTTTTTTTTGGTTTTTGGGTCACCCCGGTGATGCTCAGGGGTTACTCCTTGCTCTTTGCTCAGGAATTACTCCTGGCGGTGCTCAGGGGACCATATGGGATGCCGGGATCGAACCCGGCCAGCACAGGCCAGCCAGCAGGCAAGGCAAGTGCCCTGTCCGCTGGGCTATCGCTCCGGCCCCAAGGCATACTTTTCAAGGAGAAATATATCTGGTATTGTGATGGCATATCTTCTAGAGCCATGCTTTCTCTGTAATACCACTGCTACCTAGAACTCATTGATATGCATCATAAAAATCTATACTACTCCTTCTTTTACATTTTTTAATTTAAAAAGCATTTTTAAACGAAACATTTTTTGGGGAAGGGGCATTTCCAAAGCAGTACTCAATAGCTACAGCGCCGTGAGTGTTGCCCGTGTGACCCAAAAATGCCAAAACAAACAAACAAACAAATGAAGGAAGCGCCCCGAGTGTCCATGGCTGAGCTCCTCAGCACAGGGGAAGCTCCCACAGCTCCGGGCTCCACCTTCAGTTCTGTCGTCCTCTATAGTTAGGGCAGTTGTGAGGTTGGGCTGCGCTTCTGTCCTGCACTTAGAAATGCCTTTTTGTCTTTGTCCCAGATTGAACTGGTCAGAAAGAATAATCATTGAATATTCAACACTTTTGTATTCAGGAAATCTGTTCTTTTTACGCAAAAAGAACGACACCAAATATACTTGGGCTACTTATAAGCTGAACGAAAGACAGTTGAGTATCAAGTAACCCATGTATGGATTTTCTTTGCCATACAAGGGCCAAAGAAATATGCTAAACAAAGCCTTTCTCTTCCGGCCTGGGAACGGCAGAGGTTAAGGCAGTTCCTTTATGCTGCCGGGCTTAGGGAGAGCCCAGCACAAACGCCCAGTACCGCCAAACACCACCACCAAGCAGAGCCTGAACCTTGCCAGGTATTGCCCCAAAGCAAAAAACCATCTCTGCCACCTCTAACAACAATGAAACAAATGAACAGAAACATCCCAAAACCAAACCAAAGGCTTTGCTGTGGAGGGAATCTGGGGACGCTGGTGGTGGGAAGTGGGCACTGGTGGAGGGATGAGTGCTGGAACACTGTGTGACCGAAACCCAATCATGAACAGTTTTGTAACTGTATATCTCACAGTGGTATAACGAAATAAAAAAAATTAAAATAAAAGGCTTTCCTTTGTAATATATAATAGTCTTCGAACCCGAAGAGTCAGATTTATAGTCTTACACATTTATCTGTGAATTAACATACAATCATTATGTTCATTGATTACATTGAACTAAGTTAAAAATACATCACGGATAAATAGGTGCTAAATGAACTTGTTTTACTCTTTATTGATCTGCTGTCACAGCTACTTATCTGACAATCAAATTTCAACAGGATTTTATCGTAACAGGAAATCGGCATCTCAGTAAAATTCACGCACACGGGTCTGGGACCCCAGGAAGAACCGAGCTGAGGCTCACCTGAGCCTGCGCGGTACAAGGCTGTCTGTGATCCCTGCAGCTCCACGGCACCGTGATTGGGGCTGCGGTACACCGGGCTGTAGTAGGCCCTCCCCTCATAGATGGGTGTGATGTGCAGCTCGGGAGACACAGTGGAACGCAGGTCTTGCCCCAGCTGGCTGTGCTGACTGGCGTAGGAACTCCTTAAGCCTAGAGGCAGGAAAACGGTCTCATTAAGAAATGATCAAAACAGCGGGGAGGTGAGAAACATTAAACCCCTAGCTGGTGAGACCGGCGTCAAATCTAAACAGGAAATCCAGTGAGTTTTACTAAAAAGGGATAGCAGAAGTAAAGGATTTCAGGTTCATTCAAAAACACCCTGGCAACAAGATGAAAGGACATTTTCTAAGTCAAAAATAAAATTACACTATGGTCTGGTTTGATATTTTGAACCACATCCCTGAAACTCAAGATATTTAATGATGACCCCAAGAGAATGACGAACAAACACAGCCATGGTTCGCTGCAGTTGTGTTTTGCTGCACCACAGTGCGCTCTCCTTACCCTCTTCCCAAGTAGAGGACCAGCAGCTTGTGGACAGGACGCAACACATGACACTGAACACACGAATGCGAGCTACCAGTGGCATGCACAAATACGAACATGTTAAATCCCAACAATGCCACAGCAACTACAAAACAGTGCCTCTAAAAGCTGATACCTGGAAACTATTTTGAAATATGCCTCTATATCAATTTATATCTAACTTTTATAGGAAAGCATGAACAAATCTTATGTTACAAAAATTGGGATATTATTAAACATAACATTCATGATCTATTATTTTTATTTATTTTTATTTTTTTTTGCTTTTTTGGGTCACACCCGCAATGCTCAGGAATTACTCCTGGCGGTGCTCGGGGACCATATGGGATGCTGGGGATCAAACCCGGGCCGGCTGGGCTGGCTTGGCAAGGAAAACGCCCTACCCGCTGGGCTATCGCTCCACCCAATATTTTTTTCTCTTTTCCACTTTTTCCTTTTTTGAGACTTTTTAAAATAAAGATTATTGTTTTCACAGGAACAAACATAAGATTTTTATTTCTCCCTCTTTCCTACTGTGAAATAATTTAGTACACTGGTATGAAAATACTCTTGAAAAAGACTGCTAATAACTAATTTTTACACACAGACTCGAGCTTTTAAAAAGTAAATACAGAATCAAGTATTTTATCATCTTAAAAAACATTCCGTAATAGTACCCATAGTTTTTGATTCTCAATATTGTTGAACAAAATTTTCACTTGATAATGAAAAAAAGCTGAGGATGCATTCCAAATAGAAAACACAAACATACTGAGTCAGTCAGAGAACAAGTAGGGCATCTGCCCTGCATTCAGCTGATCTGACTTAGAGACAGAGCCCTCGAGGAGAGATCCCTAAGCACAGAGCCCTGGGTACTGCCAGTTGTAACCCCCAAAAAAAAAAAAACAAACAAATAAAATACGGCAAGTAGTTAACACAATAACTAATTACAAATGATAGAACTGTTCATATTCAGTTTGCTCAATCAATCAAATTCTAACTACAAGCAAATGGTCATGAATATTCGTTAGCAATAATTTTCTGTTTCTGGGTGAGGATTGCGAGGGAAGTCAATATATAATGCTTGGAAAATGAATGATTGCTACACTGCACAGCAATGTGAAACGGAAAGAATCTGAATGAACCGAAGAATGTTTGAGATACTGGTGCCCAACATAGTAAAATGAAGAGGTTTCAACAAGATTCTAATTGAGAAAAATATTCATCCAGTTAAGTCTCCTTGGAAATGTGACTTGACCTCACTAGAGTTACTTCCTGGTAGGGCTGAGAGGATCACGGCTTTGTCACTGCACGGCCACCACTGGTCATAGGCTGACACCATGTGAGAAACATCAAACTCAGTCTTCCACAGGTAGACAATGAAAGAGCAAGGCAAGCCTATCAGTGATCCATAGAAGAGGAAGACGGTAACTGTGAGATTCCTCTGAGGATATCAGTAGTCTCCCTCAAGTCTCATCCCTACCCCCGACACACACACACACACACACACACACACACACACACACACACACACAGAGTTCTTATTCTTAGCAGAGTACAAGTTCGAATTTCTTGTGGAATCTGAATATCTTAAAAGTATACATGTGGGTTCAATAGCAAGGACAGAGTAGGCAGGTGATATGAGGTGCTGCTTTAATACCCTAAATCCCACAACCTTGACTCACTGAGACATTTCCGAAGACCACTGACACTAGGGGACAAGCCAGCAGACCGCCAAGTCCTCTTGATGTCTGCTAAACCCCTCGACCTGCCTGCCTCGCCCATGGCGTATGAGAAATGAAAACAAGCACTCAGGAGGGCTGCCATGGCACAGAGATGGATGGTCTGTCTGGCTGCAGAAGCGCCAGACCCGATCCCGTGCAGGACACGGTCCCCTATCAGCTCAGCTCTGAGAGGGGAGCATCCCTCCACCTCCCCAACAAGCGTTCTACACCCTCCACACAGTGTTGCATTTGCACTGTCCATAGACTCCGGGGGTTCTCCACTGGGATTCATATAGCATAAAAGAATTTCATAAGCATTTACTGTGATCTACGGAGGAAAGGTAACTCATCAGTTTTAGCCACTCAGAACCAGGAAAAGCATCAAATAAGTATTCACTTGCCACAGGACTGTTAGTAAGCTTAACATACTGTGACACACGAGTGGGAAAGAAAGGACTCTGTAGCATGTTCTGGTACTAGAAATCTTTGTTAGTCAAATAACAATGCTATTACAATTCCTGCTGATTGTTAATGGGTGAAAGGAAAGTAAAACAGTCTTTAGATGAACATTTGAAAATGTGAAACATTACACAGCCGTTAGAGGTTAAATGAGTATGTGGGAAAAGCCCACTTCATGTGAATGTTTTTACATTGGAGACATAATCATGTTCTATAATTATTTTTAGGTTATTTCCAGAAGCATATTCAGAGTAATTATTAATAACCCTAGCTTTCCCACCACAAAATGGGAAATACCTCTTATGCAATATTATTTGCCCAATATGTACTTTCTATTTGCAACTGCACCAACACATACTACTTACACACTACTTTTAAATATTCATATTTCAGAGATCAGAAAGTATATTTTTTTCAACATGAATTCTTTTTTACTCTAAAAACCTTTCTGAACACGCAATGATTATATGAAAAGAGTTATTTGAGGACAGACTTTTTGCTGTTATAGGAAATAATTTATATACCTACTATATCATCTTTTAAGTTACGATCTCCAAATCTTAAAGTAAATCTATTACAAAATACTGCTAAGGTTTAAAATACTGCTAAGGTTTATCAATCAGCAGGCTACTAATCCTCTAAAAACTGTGAACCAGAGTAAATATAATGACAAGCACATCACTTTCTGACAAGTAAAAGAAATTCAAAAATTAGGATCCACATTCAAATTAAGTGGGCAGGTAGCTGATAGAAAAAAAAGCTTTTGTAGAATGTTTCAAAGAAACCCCGTGCTGTTTTGCAAGATTGGTATTCTAAGGGGGAAATTTCTGTATAATTATTTTTCTCAAACAAAAAATCTAATTTCTCCTGTATTGTTAGAAAAGCGGGCTTTTTAAACCAAGGGAGATGAGCCTCGTCAAAGTTAAACAAAATGACAGCAATTTATGAGCTCAGCACCTACCTCTAGAGCAGAGATTTCTGTATAGCGGTTCAACGCACGCACAGTGGGGGAATACAGAAATCCTCACAACTACTTATCTTTTTTAAGATTTCCTTGGGAGGCAAGATTTCATAAGTGATTCCCAGCCTCCCGCTGCTTCTCACGTTTCAGAGGCATGCCAGAAAATATCTAAGCATTTCTCCGATGGCAGATGAGAAAGAGGTGAGTTTTCCATGAGGAATTTTTGGAGAAAAGAAATCAAGTTGGACACTAATTCTTCATGCAAAATCACTCAATTAGAATTAAGAAAAAAAAATCCTTTACCTTCCACAGAAGTCACAAGAAGATACTTCATCTTACTGTATAAAAATATTAAGAACTTCTCTAAATAAGCCAAAACAACAACAACAACAACAACAACAACAACAACAAAGTTAAAAGACGAATCACATGGAAAAAGAAAGAGTTCAAGGGAGAGGGCTGTATTAGAATTCCGAGCACCAAGAAGACAGACAAAGCGACTGTCCAGTTGGAAGGGTGCTGCTGGCTTGGCGGGCGGCCCCAGGTTTGATTCTCTGGCAACACACAGGGTCCCTAGAGACCACCAGGAATGATCCCTGAGTACAGAAGCAAGAGTGAGACCTGAACACCTACGGTGTGGCCCCCAGACAAACAAAAACCAAAAGCACAAAAACAAAGGGAGAACGCAGAGCTGAGGGCTGCGGGCGGCTCAGAAGGGCTGAGCACTAAGCCAGCAAGGAGATGTGGGGCCCGGGGCTTCCCGCCCCTGCTCAGCGTGGTCCGGAGCACGGCGAGCAATGAACCCCAAGTCCAGAGCAGTGCAAGGAGTGTCCCCCCAAAACAGAACTGCAGAACCTCAAGGAGACAGCCACACGTCTGAAGAGTGAGCGCAGAGAAGGCCTGGGCTTCCTCCTGGGCACCTGCTCCCCTGTCTGTAGCCGGTACTCACCTGTCAGGCTGTCTGGCCGGGGGGAACCATCCTTTCATAGATGTCATACTGCTGGGGTCCGAACTGCTCCACGTCGTGAACGGTCCTTTGCAGCGACGGTCCCAGATGCTGCGTACGGCGGTCATCCCTGAACGTTTGGGCGAGGAGGACCCCACCTGGCCTTGGGATGGAGAAGCGACTCGAGTCTGTGTATCCGTCAAGGTCAGCGGGAGCCTACTCGGGCGGCGGTTTGGTACTGAGGGGTGGGTCCGTTGGGGTTGGAGGCCTGCCGGGAGGTGACGGAGCCAAGGCGCCGGAGAGCGGTGGGCGACGGCCGCCGGGGCAGGGAGCGTGGTGGAGGAGTAAGCACTGGGGTTTAGTGGTCGCGAGTCGGTCACGCACGGAGAGCCAAATCCACTCCCCAGAGAAGTTCGCAGGGACCCCCTTGAGGGAGACAGGCCTGTGCTGATAACATAAGAAGGAGACTGTGCTCTAGACGGAACCGAACTAACTCTTCTCATCGCCCGACTGGCTACTGACGGCTGATGGAGGAGGGGAAAAAAAGAGAAGGGGTTTATCCATTGTCGTCACAGCACAACAGCACACAGCGCAGCACAGAACGCGAGTCCGCTACTAACAGCCGGGCCTACCGAGAAAACGCTTTGATTTATTATTATTATTATTATTATTGTGACTTTCTGGCTTTTTGGGTCACACCCGGCGATGCTCAGGGGTTACTCCTGGCTCTGCACTCAGGGAATTACTCCTGGCAGTGCTCGGGGACTACGGGGGGGGTGCTGGAAGTCAAATCTGGGTTGGCGCGCAAGGCAGACGCCCTCCCGCCCCACTGTTCCATTACTCCGCCCCAGAAAACTCTTTCTTAAAGGCTTCAGAGCTGCATGTAAATTTTTTCTAGACCACATTTTCTTTCTTATTATACTTCTTGGGGGATGCTTTACTCTCTACCTTTGCCCCTTCAGAATACTAAAATCAACGAGAAGAAAAGAGATTTGACAATATTTAATAGCCTGTTTTTGGTTTTTATATTGTTTACCCTGTTGCCTTTTAAAAATTTTAAATAACATGTGAAATAGTGTTTTCCAAATGGGAAGGGTCACTAGAGAACTATATTCATTTCCTTCACTGTAACTCAAGGCAAGGTAACATATGAACAGCATCTTTTAAAATACAGCAGTCCCCAAGTAGCTAGCTCCAACTGTGTACTCTTTATTGGGGCTGGGCCTCACTAATGGAGGCAGCAGGTTCCTTGACTGTGGAGCAAGTGAGCATTTAGCTAGAGCCCGGGACCAATCAATGCTCCCCTTCTCGGTGAATATACTCAAGAGTTTGGCTGCAGGGCGGCTCTCCTCAAATCTGTCCTTCTTCAGCTAAGTGTGACTTGCACTGATTCAGTCATTTATTTCTCTCTCTTTGATATGTGAACTCTAATTGTTAGCCATTGAACTTACAGAAATGCAAATTGAGACACTAAAATGTCTATTCTGGTAGAAGTAAAGCTAAAAAGCTCTCCTGGTTCTTGGGGTAGCCAAAGTGGGAAACAGGATATCAATCCTGGCCTGGCTGGTCCCGCTACTCCGCTGGATGTCTAAGAAACTAAGGCCATCACGTCTCTCATCCCTCTCATGAAGCAAAAGGACAATGAAGGAGTAAGTTAGCTGGACTGGGGCCCTGGCCAGACAAAGACCGGGAGCAGGTGGCTCTGTACCTCCTTAGTGACTACAGAGCAGCTATCTGATCCCCTTTGTGGCAACAGAGGAAGAAACAGGAACAAGTAAGAGCCTGCACACTTAGAGGTCACGGAAGGTTGTGTGGTTTGTAACCAGATGTCACAGCAACCTAACTGGCTGCATGACCTGCTCTGGACCTCACAGCCCAGAGTTTCAGGTTAACCATTCTGGAAAGGTTAAGAGACACGCCAGAGAGAAGGCCTGGGAGGGAAGGAGAGGCTCAGTGAAGGGGGCTTTAAACTCAGCGAGCAGCTGAGAAATTAAACCTGAGCTGTAGGTGCGGTAATAGCTCTAACACAAGGAAAGAAAACAAAAGGGACAGGATTTAACCCAGATAGCTAGGAGATGAGTTGTTCAGGCTAAGGCCAAGTTTTAGAAATCCCCCTGAAACCTGAATCTTCAAGCCTAGGAACAAAATCAACATACCATAATTTAAAGAACAGAAAAAGGCGGAAATATTGCTTTTAGGAATCGAAGAAAAAAAAACGACAATTTTTTGGTAGTTAAAATAATTACTATTGCAAAATGTGACTGCCTTCAAATCTACAGGCACCGAATCCATTTAACGAGGCAGGCGGACTACCCTGCGCTTTCAGCCTGAAGCTTCTCAAACATTTCCTCCAAGTCAACCTGGCAGCAGAGACGTGGACGTGCAGCACTGGCCGGAGCCTGCAGCAGCTCACCAGAGGCAGAAGATTCCCTATCTTAGCTCTGCTAATACAGAACTGCTTCCCAGGACTTCAAATTTCCCTATAAATTATGGAACGCAAGTGCATATTTCTCCTTTGCTACTGGGCCACCACTTGTCTTTGGGCTCCTGCTTTGCATTCTAAGGAGCCTGGGATTGACCTAACTTCTTTGACCAGTTTGTCATTTTTCAGCTTCAAATAATGCATAAAGACCCCTGACAATTATCTTCACTGGCTCCTACCACTGCAATTCTAGTGCATGATGAGGGCTGATACATAGTGGCGATTATTAACAACCTAAGGCATTTTCAATGATAAGCGTGCAGTAGCGCTATTATTTTTTATTCTCACATTAGAAACCTCTAGCAGAATTTGTGCAATGACTTTCCACACGCAGAATATCTGTATTCTAAAACAGGGAATGTGTATAACTCCCGCCCACTCTATAATCTCACAGTTTATAATCTCAGTTGGATAATCCCAGGACAAGGGTTCAAGACTCTTCCCTTGTTTTGTTTCTCTTTCTCTGCACCTCGGATGAAGCTGTATGTGTTTTGGGGGTGGAGCTGCAAGTCAGACCCAGGCACTACATATACAGATAAAAGCTGTGCCACTGAGCCGTGCCCTCAACCTCTCGTGCCGAATCACAGGGTTTACGTCATCACGCCCAGTTCCCATACATGCCTGCCATATTCCCCTCGCTTATACCAAACTTAGCTCTCTCAGAAGAATTATTTCCTTGTATTTGGGATTGATCTGAATTCATACATAAACTCTAGCCCACAGAAACGAATATAGTTTTAGGCTTTTGTTGTCATAGCATAGACCCACATAGTATAAAATGATTTATACTAATCCAGCCAAATTTAGATGGTAGTTCGAACTTCCACTTTTAGTAAGGAATACCCAGAAGAGACTCAAAATTAGGGAGAGCATTTCTTCACCAGGATCTGATGCATCTCACTTACCTGAACCAGAGTTTGCCCTTCAGCTCTTGAATTCCTCACCAAGTGGTTATTCGTTGATCCTATGAATGAATGCTGCAGCCTACTGTCTGCCTTACTCAAGTTCTGGCTGTTGTGAAAACTTCCTGCTTCCTGGTATCCACTGTCAGAGTAAGAATTCATCTGCGTCGAACTTCTTGAGTTACCCAGGGACCCTGCAGGATGGAAGCAGCAGAAAACAGATTTGTCATTTTGGATGCTCAGTGCTCAAAGAGGAAGTATTAAAAACAAATTCAGTTCTTAAAAGATAACACAACAGACCCTCACTTTCATGGGGCGATGTCTGTTCTGGTGAATAGAGGTTCCCTTGCTCGGGCTCTGTCCTGCTGAGACAGTTGGTGGGGTGGGCAGTTTCAGAAACTCTAGGCTTGTTTACACCAGCATTTGGCACATCTGGAAGGACAGGGTTAATCAGCTAAAGAAGTATTACAGAAACTCCTGCCAAATTTTTTCCCAGTAATATCTTTTAACCCTCATATTAATAAAAGACTTTTAACCTTCATCATTTTGGCTTTTTGTTTTGAACGTGTTCCAAATACTTAATTCATTAATATGTTTTGGTAAAATTTCACCAATGTGGCTCATCCTGATTCCCAGATCCAAATGGATTTACCCTCTATGGGAATTTCAAATCTGAAAATGGCCCTTGTTCACCTGGAGGAACTCTGCAGGCAACTTTCCAAAGGATAAGTAGATGGAGTAGGAATGATGATGAATATTTAATTAAAGGTTGCCCATATGCAGAAATGGTGAAATGAAAACTAATATGATGTTCATTTTTTTCAGCCTGGTCATGAATTTTCTCAAAAGAAGGCTTGCTGTCTGTGTTACAGTTCATGCTGTATAAAAAATCAAAGACAGTCTACAATTTGACTTACAAATTATCTTATTCATTTGCTTATTCTTTATATGTACAGTTCAACTAAATGTAAATAAAACTAACCTGAGTATTCTTTCCTCTAACCAAACACCACTCACTCTTGCTTAATTTTCAAACTCTACCATTTTACCGTCGTGAACTTACAAAGCACAAAACAAACGGAGCCGTAATCTGGCTGAGTGGGGAAGACCTGTGTGGCAAGTGAGGCGGAGCTGAAGCCCTCAAGCAGTGGAGGGAAACAAAACAAAGAACAAACAAAACATTTTCTCTATGTTCCTTTTCTAATTTCTCCTTTTTTATGCGATAAATTGAAGTAGTTCCTATCTCGTGACCTTTCTAACTCAGTTCAAAAAATATTCTCTCTTCTCTGATTATCTTTTTTTTTTTTTTTTTTTTTGGCTTTTTTGGGTCACACCCGGCAATGCTCAGGGGTTACTCCTGGCTCTGCGCTCAGGAATGACTCCTGGCGGAGCTCGGGGACCGATGGGATTACAGGGATCAAACCTGGGTATTTTATTTCTTTATATACTAAAGAGGGGAGAGACCACTGGGTATGGTCCTCCACATGCAAGGCAAATGCCCTGCCTGCTGCGCTATCACTCCGCCCGCTCTCTGATATCTTACAAATATATATGCTCTGTTCTGATTATTGTCACTAATTTTATTTCCTCAAATCTAACCACATTCTGAGTTAAGCACGTGTTAAGAATTTCAAGGCCAATTACATGCCAGGCTTTAAAACATAGCCATGAAAACAGATGTGAGATAGGGTGCATCCGTGCATGGACCTGAGTGCTAGTGTTTGGGGCAAATGAGTTTAGGAACATTTTTCTACGGGAAAACAACTACTGTCTAGGTAATATCCACTTGCCATAAGAGGCGTTTTAATTTGTATTTTAGTTTTAATGAACTAAAATAGTTTAACTTAGGAGGCATAAGAGGAGAGAGAAAGGAATTATACCACCCCCAAGTTAGAGAGGATACAAGTGATTCCAAAGTGGGGGTGTCCTCCTCCACTCCCTCCCTTTGACTTCCTTTCTTCCTTACCATGTTGGTGACACGATCACAGTGCTGTTAGTTGGTGGTGCGTTCAATTATCACACCACAATGAACGTGCCAAAGGTCACGCAAACACTGGTCTTACGTAACTGACACAGCTTCTTCCTCCCAGGAAATTCCATGTCGCCTTTTCTGCCCCTGCTTGGTAAAGTCCAAGGGATGCAGCACATTTCCTTATTTTATTTCTTCGTATAGCAAAGAGCGGGGAGACACCACTGGGCATTTGTTCATCTTCCTCTAATTTTGCTGAAAATACCTCCTCTAAGCCTGACCGGGACGGGTCCCAGGAGCCTAAGGGGAACTGAACACATGCTCAGTGAGTATTTTCTGATCACAGTTAGCTCCTAGTCCGGATGGAAGTCTCTCTTTACTAAATGCTGACTCAAGCCTGGCACTGTGCTGAGCTTTTTTTTTTTTTTTAATTGTGTTCAGTGATGTTTATCCGCAGAGCTCAAACTTTCAGGCATTGCTGATCAAACTACTTTGGAAAAATGAGTACGAATGGGGAGGGAACTGGGAAATCCCACTGCATCCTAAACTTTTAACTTATGTTGAATTCAATCCAGGTCTTGTTTTCCACCCTCCAGAAAGGTTCACTGGTATTTTTTAATATAAGTTTCTAATGATCTGTCGTTGAGTTGTGTAAACTCTCCATTGTTAAGTTTGGAAGTTTACTAAAGATCCGGATTGTGGATAATTTCCCTAACATGTGTTCTAAGTAACTGCACTTCAGGGATGGCAACACAGAAGTGATCGGCTTCTTTTGTAGGGCTTCTATTACCAAGTATCCAGAATTCTAAACATTTGAATACAGGAGTAAGTAAAAAACAGTGTGTTATGCTAGAAGAATTGTATGGTAATCTGAACGCCCAGCTGCCTCTGTCAATCTAAGGACAAAAGAAAGTCAAATACAAATGGCAACAAACTAGATGGGAAAGAACAACTGTAGGAGCTTCCAAGAAGGCTCATCCATAGAAAAAAGAACTTTTTGGTAAAAGTTAAAGATGTTTAGATGGTGTTTCCTGCCAACATTAGCACATGACAAAAATCTGGGACCAATGCACCAAAGCGTTTGGCTGGGAAGCACTAGGGGGCACAGTGTCAGAATGTGGAAAAAACCATCACCATGGAAACTAAAACCCGTTAAAGTTCTGTGTATGCCTTCATCATTTTCTTAAAAAAAAAGAAAAAGAGAGAAAAACAAAAACAAAGCCAAGCAGGAAATGACAAGGCGTTTTTAATTAGGAAGAGAGGAACCCTGCGAACCTGTACTTTATAAACTGGGTCAAAACAACAGTGCTCGCTGAAATTCTTTTTCTCTTTGTTAGTTTCGGCTATGGTTGTGGGAGGAGGCACACCAAGAACATTCGGCGCTCTGGGACCACAGGGCCACTGCCAGCAGGGGAGTGTCGGGGCTGTGGTTCCAGAGACTGAAGTCAGAACCTTGTTCAAACAAGGCCAGTGCCCCACCTCTTGAACCACATCCTTGGCCAACTGCTTTACCTTCTTTAAGGAAGCTCTCGGAAACAAATGATTTCGGGACAAGTAGACAGCAAAGCGTGCACGGGACCCCATTTGAGACTGAGATCTGGTGGGTGTAGTCCTGGGTTCTGTCATAGGTGTGGTCTGAAGGCCTCTGAGCAACATTAGGGATTAGGTGTCCCTTATTTCATGATAAAGGCTATAAGCGATAGCTGGCTAGCTGTGAGTTAGCACAATCAGAACATATAATCATTAGATGGCAAACCCAGTGCAAATACTTCTATCTATGTACAGAAAATATGAGTTCCTTTTGAAAAATCACAAATATGCTGCACCGGAGAGAGTTCTAGATAGGGAGTGTAAGCCTGAACTGCACACCATCCTTGGTACCTCATGGTGGTCCACGGTAAACAGGGGAGCCCTGAACTGGCAGTACCTCTTGGCATCCCTGGATGTGGCCACAAACTGAACAAAATCACGAGCCTATTTTTTGAGACACTAGAAAGATGTGAAGGAATGTTTTCAAACATCAAAGTAGCACATTCCCCTAAATCGCATGTTTAGAAATGAAAATTTAAATTAAGTGTCAAGGTAGAATGAAATAATCTCCATCTCCCAGGACACATACTCTTTCTTACCTACTATAGTTTATCTGAATGTCCCAATGCTATAAAAAGGGATAATTAATCTAAATGAAAGGATTCATCGTATAGGTAAGATTAATACTAATAAGGTTTATGAGAATCTGGTATCACATACCCATTAAACTTGTATCAAATGGCAGAAGACAAAGTGAATTACTCTATTGGGCATACCTTCCAAACGTATTTGTATGCCAAGTGTGCATACAAATATGTTCTATGAAGAAGTCAAGCTATCATTATTTGCAGATGACATGATATTATACCTAGAGAACCCTAAACTCTACCAAAAAACCTAGAAACAATTGACGCATATAGTAGAGTGGCAGGATACAAAATTAACACTGTCAAAATGGTAATACTGGGGGCCTGAGCGATAGCCCAGCGGGTAGGGCGTTTGCCTTGCACGTGGTCGGCCCATGCCGGCCTGGGTTCGATCCCCGGCATCCCATATGGTCGCCCGAGCACCGCCAGGAGTAATTCCTGAGTGCAGAGCCAGGAGAAACCCCTGAGCATTGCCGGGTGTGACCCAAAAAGCAAAAAGCACCTTTGATAAAGGTGCAACGAGTCTAAAATGGAGTAAGGAAACCCTCTTCAACAAGTGGTGTTGGGAAAACAGGGCAGCGACATGTAAAAAAATGAATTTGGACCTGTGTCTAACACCATGCACAAAAATCAGATCAAAATGGATTAAAGATCTCAGTATCAGAATTGAATCCATAAAGTCCATTGAAGAAAATATAGGAAAAACCCTCCACGACATTGAAGCTAAAGGCATCTTCAAAGGTGAAACATCACTAACAAAGCAACTAGAAGAAAAGATAAACATATGGGACTACATCAAACTAAAAAGCTTCTGCACCTCAAAAGAAACAGTGACTAAGATACAAAAGCAGTCCACAGAATGGGAAAGAATATTCACCCAATACCCATCTGATAAGGGGTTAATATCCAGGATATATCAGGCACTGGTAGAACTTTACAAGAAGAAAACAAACAACCCCATCAAAAAATGGGGAGAAGAAATAAACAGAAACTTCAGCAAGGAAGAAATTCAAATGGCAAAAAAACATATGAAAAAATGCTCATCATCACTAATCATCAGAGAGATGCAAATCAAAACAATAATGAGATACCACTTTACATCACAGAGACTGGCACATATGCAAAGAGCAAGAACAACAAGTGCTGGCGTGGATGTGGGGAAAAGGGGACACTCATCCATTGTTGGTGGGAATGCCGGCTGGTACAGCCTTTCTGGAAAACAATATGGACATTCCTCCAAAGACTAGAAATTGAACTCCCATTTGACCCAGCCATACCACTCCTGGGAATCTACTCTGGGAAACCAAAAATACGCAGCGGAAACACCATCCCTACTTTTATGTTCATAGCAGCATTATTCACAATAGCCAGAATCAGGAAGCAACCAGAGTGCCCGAAAATCGATGACTGGATAAAAAAGCTTTGGTACATCTACACAATGGAATACTATGCAGCTTTTAGGAAAAATGAAGTTATAAAATTTGCCTATAAATGGATGGACATGGAGAAGATTATGTTGAGCGAAATTAGCCAGAAGGAGAGAGACAGATACAGAATGACTGCATTTATCTGCATAACATAAATATATATGTACATATTATGATAGCAATATCGAAGGTTAAGTGAAACATATATCAGGAGGTCTTGTCAAAGGTGGAAATTATCACAAACGTGTGGGAGTCAGAGGCTAGGTAAGACAGAAAATGGAACATTGTGCTAACAATTGTCGAGGGTACTAATGCCAACCTAGAACTGAGCATTAAATAGAGGCAAAAAGATACACATGACAACCCTTTAATGTATGTTCTGTAATCCATAGTCTGGAGGGAAAGGAAAAGAGAAAGAGAGAGAAATGGAAAGAAATAAAGAACCTGCCATGGAGGGGTTGGGAGAGGGGGAGGGAACCGGGACGTTGGTGGTGGGAGATGGGCACTGGTGGCGGGATGGGTTCTGGAACACTGCATGACCAAAACCCAAATATGAACTTTTTAATTGTATATCTTTGTAATTGTAAAAAAAAAATAAAAAAAAAATACGTTCTATGAAAGATCTAAGACCACGCTAAAGAATATGAGATTATTGAATGACACAGCTATGTGCCTATTTGGGCTATCTGAGACAGTGTATAAAATCACTATGGAAACAGCAACCCAGAGATGGGGAAGATTTCAATATATACAACCTGGTGACTAGCCTTTTACAGTCTAGCACGCTGTGACCCAATTCAAGATTCTCCCTGTACTTTCTTGTTCTGAGTCACTACAGTGTTAAGGGTTTGCCCTAGGATCAAAGACAGTCCTAGAGGTGCTACCAGCAACAAAATGCTCAGATGAATACGCTCGGTGACAGTGAAAGGAATCTGACCTCTGCATTTGCTTCGTATGCTGAAGCAGAGACTCTCAGACATGGGGCAGAGCTGCTACTTGCTCTCCCGGTGCCCAGCCGCTCATGAGGTCCCCGGGAGGCATGGCGGGTTCTAGCTCTGGCCTGCCACCCCAGCAGAGCCTCACAACAAGCCAGACGATCCTCCCTACTCCATGGGGGCCGCCATTTTCCACATTCGGACTTCCCTCTCATCACAACTCCACCCAGCAGACAGACTATCACAGCCTGGATCATCGACACCCACCCTGCAGCAGTGTTTTGTTTTTTTTTTTTTTCAATCCGGCCCAGGTATGTTGAACCAGAGACTCTCAGACATGGGGCAGAGCTGCTACTTGCTCTTCCGTGCCCAGCCGCTCATGAGGCGCCCGGGAGGCATGGCAGGTTCTAGCCCTGGCCCACGACCCCAGCAGAGCCTCACAACAAACCAGACAACCCCCCGACTCCATGGGGGCTGCCATTTTCCACATCTGGACCTCCCTCTTGTAACAACTCCACCCTGCAGACCAGACTATCACAGCCTGGTTCGCACGGCCTGGCCACGCGGTTCATCAGTAAATGCTTTATTTAGAGGTGACTACAAGAGTATGCCACCGCACGGCAAGCCTGGCAAGCTGCTCGTGTCATATTTGATATGCCAAATACCAGTAACATTTATATTAGGTCATTCCCGTGACCTAATATAATGGTTTGAGCCTCTTAATGTTCCTGGAGCAAGCGGATGCCTTTGGGTTCTACTAGCATGAGACAGGACATATGGAGATATTACTGGTGCCCGCTCTAGCAAATAGATGATGAACGGGAAGATAGTGATAGTGATAGTGATCCTAATTAGATGAATAGGGAAAATTTCTGTTTTGTGGGCACTTGATTTCCTGTTTGTCTCTGGTTTTTCCCTTCCCATTGGCCTTCAGGAGCAGAGAGGAGTCTATTCTCCACTATCAGGAGAAACAGTCTGGTGCCTACGGCTAAAAAGGCAGTGATCCAATGTTGAAGGCAGACGCCTAGGAAGATTCTGGAGTCTCCTCCTTCGTTACTTATCTCTTACACTATTTTTACAACAGTTCTATGTTTTGCAGCAGAACATGAGATCAGTTAGAAATCCCTTCAGTGGAAAATGTAAGTAGGATGATGTAAACAGAGTGTAAAGAAATTCAGTAAATCACTACTATTTTAAGAATATTACTGATACAGGGCTGCAAAAATGACTCAAAGATTGGGAGCATGTGACTTGCATGTGGAAGCCTGGGTTCGAACCAGGGCACGACATAGTTCCTTAAGCACTGAATGATGAGCAGCTCGAGCACAGCTGAGTGTGCCCTTCCCAAACAAAAGGTTCCTGGATGCATGGAGTTTACTGACTTAAACATCAACTCCTATATACTTGGTCTCTACAAAAATTGACTTTTAATGGAAGAAACCTGAAACTTGCAGAAGACCAAAACTATTTCTAGTCTAGTTCTCCTGAACTGATAGGTTCCAGGATCTCAGCATACAGATTTCAATAGTGGCCAAGGCAAATGGGTTAGCATTTGGATTGCATGCCTCTGACCCAGGTGTGATCCAGGAATCCCATATGGTCTCCTGAGCATGATCAGGAGTAATTTCTGAGAGCAGAGTCAGAAATGAGCCCTGAGCATGACCGATAAACAAATGAGATAAATAAAATGATGACTCTAAAACTTTTACTTATCTAGAAAGTGTTCTGTGAAAGGTTTTAGGAAATTAAAAAAAAACTCATTAATGAACTATCTGCTAGTTCATGTTTAACTCTGCTCTGAATATAAGCTGGGAAGTCTTGAAATCCCTGGTAAAAGATCAACAATCTGGTTAGTGTGTATTTACAGAGGAAGCAAACAGCGTATCTGTATAAAATGGTACTAAGTGATTTATTTACGTTCCATAATGACAAATCTGGAAAGCATTTTAGTTTTCTGCGTGACCAGACAGAACTCCTGCTCATAAAAAATTAAAAAAAAGTTCCTAAACTTTGTTCAGGTATATAAAAACAATAAAAATGTTCTTATAGGAATTTCCATAAACAAACCTATTGAAATAGGTATTTATTATCTCTAACTTAAGTGCAATTTTTTGACCTATGGTTTAGAAAACAAAACAAAGTTTTGAAAGTTGGGAATGTAGTTCAGTAGTATAGTACTTGCCTTGCATGCGTGAGGCCCTGGGTTGGATCCCAGCACCACACAACACAGAGTCAGTCCCCTGAATACCATTGGAGGTAGCCCCAGTGCATAGGGCCTAGAATATTGCCCAAGCAAAGCTGGTAGTGGTGATGTGGGGAGGGAACTCTGCAGTCCTAAAAGCTAAACTAGTTAAAGCATTCAGAAACAAAGAGGAAAGGAAATGGGTCAACAGGGAGTGTTGTTTCCCACTTGAGTTTAACAGGTATATGCTCACAGGAGGCCACAGAGCTTCTGCTTCCTGTGGAGGAAGATGAAAGAGTAGAGGGAGCTCCTGGGGTGTAAAATGTCAGTCACTGAGAGAAAATGGGTGCGCACAATTCACTCCTCCCTCTACAGTCTCAAAGACTCCAGACCTCTTGAGCAAGAGAATGTTATAAAGAACAGACACGGAATGTTTGAGAGTGGAGCTAAAAGATTCTGCTCCTTTAAAAAACAAGAATGAAACCCTTTAAACACCTTAACAAATCTGAAAGTTAACATCAAAAGAGATGAGCTAGCCAGACCCTCTAAAACTTGGTCTGGTTGTTCAGCAGTGAGCTGTTTAGTTTCCAGGAACTAGATATTGGTCTGTTTTTGTGTACAATTAACTTCTATTTTCAGTGCATCATGGTCTGAAAAAAATAGCTGGCACAATTTCTATCTTCTTGATCTTATGGAGGTATGATTTATGGCTCAGCATGTGATCTATTTTGGAGTATGTTCCATGTGCACTGGAGAAGAAAGCGTATTCAGCTTTTTGGGGATGAAATGCCCTGTATATTGTATACTTTATTTCCCTGTACAATATCGTCTTTATTGATCACTTGACATCCCGTTATTCATTGATTTGCTTGAGCGGGTGCCAGTAACATTTCCATTTGACCCTATCACGTGTCAGTGTAGCCCAATGGCATCTGGTTGCTTCAGGAATACTATATTATTGTCTATAATTTATAGTAATAAATGTCATTATTGCTAAAAAATTATAGGAGTGAAATAAGACTCAGGTTAGTTTCAGCTAGGAATGCAATTTGGCACCTGGAGTGGCTTTCCTGATATTTAACAAATTCATAACCATAACCTGAGGAAACGCGGCCCTGTGTGTTAAGAGGGGCAAGTGAAAAAAAGGAGCTTTCAGGCTTGACAAGTTCGAGTTTATTTAAGATAGTAAATGGAATATTTCTTCACTTATCACTAAAAGTATATGAAACTTGTAAAAGATTTGACATGTTTATATTAGATTTTAAACTGTTAAAGGCTAAAACTGTGTATGTAATTTTCATACCAAATAGTAATTCACAATATCTATGATTTTAGAGGATATACTCATATATTTTGCATGCATGGGTTACACATATTCAGATACATATCTGCAAAGCAAAATGCTAAATTTTTATCTGGTGGTTGTCATATATGCACATTATGACAAGGGTAAAGGTCGAAACCAGCAGAAAGGAGAGGCAAAGCATTTATAGATAGTTTTGTCAGCAAGAGTTCATTTAACAGAATCACAGCTAACTGCTTTGAAATCAGCTAAAATGTAGCACCTACCACTGGGACACATGTGCTACCCATTGCATATCTGGTCTACATCATAGTAGCACCTACCATTGGGACACATGTGCTACCCAATGCATATCTGGTTTACATCATAGTAGCACCTACCACTGGGACACATGTGCTACCCATTGCATATCTGGTTTACATCATAGTAGCACCTTCCACTGGGACACATGTGCTACCCATTGCATATCTGGTCTACATCATAGTAGCACCTACCACTGGGACACATGTGCTACCATTGCATATCTGGTCTACATCATAGTAGCACCTACCACTGGGACACATGTGCTACCCATTGCATAGCTGGTCTACATCATAGTAGCACCTACCACTGGGACACATGTGCTACCATTGCATATCTGGTCTACATCATAGTAGCACCTACCACTGGGACACATGTGCTACCCAATGCATATCTGGTTTACATCATAGTAGCACCTACCACTGGGACACATGTGCTACCCATTGCATAGCTGGTCTACATCATAGTAGCACCTACCATTGGGACACATGTGCTACCCAATGCATATCTGGTCTACATCATAGTAGCACCTACCATTGGGACACATGTGCTACCCAATGCATATCTGGTCTACATCATAGTAGCACCTACCATTGGGACACATGTGCTACCCATTGCATATCTGGTCTACATCATAGTAGCACCTACCACTGGGACACATGTGCTACCCAATGCATATCTGGTTTACATCATAGTAGCACCTACCACTGGGACACATGTGCTACCAATTGCATATCTGGTTTACATCATAGTAGCACCTACCATTGGGACACATGTGCTACCCATTGCATATCTGGTTTACATCATAGTAGCACCTACCACTGGGACACATGTGCTACCCATTGCATATCTGGTCTACATCATAGTAGCACCTACCATTGGGACACATGTGCTACCCATTGCATAGCTGGTCTACATCATAGTAGCACCTACCATTGGGACACATGTGCTACCCAATGCATATCTGGTCTACATCATAGTAGCACCTACCACTGGGACACATGTGCTACCCATTGCATAGCTGGTCTACATCATAGTAGCACCTACCACTGGGACACATGTGCTACCCAATGCATATCTGGTCTACATCATAGTAGCACCTACCACTGGGACACATGTGCTACCACTGCATATCTGGTTTACATCATAGTAGCACCTACCATTGGGACACATGTGCTACCACTGCATATCTGGTTTACATCATAGTAGCACCTACCATTGGGACACATGTGCTACCACTGCATATCTGGTTTACATCATAGTAGCACCTACCATTGGGACACATGTGCTACCCATTGCATATCTGGTTTACATCATAGTAGCACCTACCACTGGGACACATGTGCTACCCATTGCATATCTGGTCTACATCATAGTAGCACCTACCATTGGGACACATGTGCTACCCATTGCATAGCTGGTCTACATCATAGTAGCACCTACCATTGGGACACATGTGCTACCCACTGCATATCTGGTCTACATCATAGTAGCACCTACCACTGGGACACATGTGCTACCCATTGCATATCTGGTCTACATCATAGTAGCACCTACCACTGGGACACATGTGCTACCCATTGCATAGCTGGTCTACATCATAGTAGCACCTACCATTGGGACACATGTGCTACCCATTGCATATCTGGTCTACATCATAGTAGCACCTACCACTGGGACACATGTGCTACCCATTGCATATCTGGTCTACATCATAGTAGCACCTTCCACTGGGACACATGTGCTACCCATTGCATATCTGGTCTACATCATAGTAGCACCTACCATTGGGACACATGTGCTACCCATTGCATATCTGGTCTACATCATAGTAGCACCTACCACTGGGACACATGTGCTACCCATTGCATATCTGGTCTACATCATAGTAGCACCTACCATTGGGACACATGTGCTACCCAATGCATATCTGGTCTACATCATAGTAGCACCTACCATTGGGACACATGTGCTACCCATTGCATATCTGGTCTACATCATAGTAGCACCTACCATTGGGACACATGTGCTACCCAATGCATATCTGGTCTACATCATAAGTAGCACCTACCACTGGGACACATGTGCTACCCATTGCATATCTGGTTTACATCATAGTAGCACCTACCACTGGGACACATGTGCTACCCATTGCATAGCTGGTCTACATCATAGTAGCACCTACCATTGGGACACATGTGCTACCCATTGCATATCTGGTTTACATCATAGTAGCACCTACCACTGGGACACATGTGCTACCCATTGCATAGCTGGTCTACATCATAGTAGCACCTACCACTGGGACACATGTGCTACCATTGCATAGCTGGTCTACATCATAGTAGCACCTACCACTGGGACACATGTGCTACCATTGCATAGCTGGTCTACATCATAGTAGCACCTACCATTGGGACACATGTGCTACCACTGCATATCTGGTTTACATCATAGTAGCACCTACCATTGGGACACATGTGCTACCCATTGCATAGCTGGTCTACATCATAGTAGCACCTACCACTGGGACACATGTGCTACCCATTGCATATCTGGTTTACATCATAGTAGCACCTACCACTGGGACACATGTGCTACCCACTGCATATCTGGTCTACATCATAGTAGCACCTACCATTGGGACACATGTGCTACCCATTTGCATAGCTGGTCTACATCATAGTAGCACCTACCACTGGGACACATGTGCTACCCATTGCATATCTGGTCTACATCATAGTAGCACCTACCATTGGGACACATGTGCTACCATTGCATAGCTGGTCTACATCATAGTAGCACCTACCACTGGGACACATGTGCTACCATTGCATAGCTGGTCTACATCATAGTAGGGCTAAGCTTCTGAGTACTCTTGGCTGGCTTTAACGTCAGCACCCTAACGTACTATTTTTTTAAATTGTATTATACCACTGTATTATATACAATTTATATATGTAAATTGTATTATACCACTATTTGATATGCCAAATACCGGTAACAATTATAGACCTCATTCCAGAATGGATTAAGGCTCTTTATGTTCCTGGAGCAAGCAGATGCCTAGGGCTCTACTAGCATGAGACAGGACATATGGAGATGTTACTGGGCCCTTTCGAGCAAATCGATGATGAACGGGAAGACAGTGACAGTGATTATACCACTGAAATATACAGTTACAAAGGTGTTCCTATTTCGGTTTCAATCATACAGTGTTCCAGCACCCCACCCTCCACCAGTGACCATTTCCCACCACCAATGTCCCTGCTCCCCAGCCTGTGCCTATGGCAGGCAATTTTCACTTCTCTCTTTCTCTCTCTCTTCCTCCCTTCTCTTATACATTGTGGCTTGCAATACATACATTTAGAAATTATCACGTATATCCTTTTGCCTACTTTCAATGCTTAGTTCTATGTTGGTATTATCATTTACCATAATTATTAGTTAATGTACTACTTTAATTCCAATATTCAGAATCCTTTGTTGAAAGAATTTATATTGAAATATTTTTAATGAACAATTACAAACGCATGAAACTAGAGAGGACAGGATATTTAACTACTTGCCATATTTAACAATTACACCATTATGCCACACTTTTTATGCTTCTATTGTTTTTTCCATTTCTTCTTTGTAACAAGTTCAAAACAGATCACACCACATGATTTGATTCTAAACACTTCTGTATGTATTTCTACAAAATAAGGGCTACACAAAACTTAGGCAGCCCGTTATACCAATTAATGAGTAGTGGGCTACACTGGGCTACATTGGCTACACTGGCATGTAATAGGGTCAAATAGAAATGTTACTGGCACCTGCTTGAGCAAATCGATGAATAACGGGATGTCAAGTGATCAAGTGATCAACTGATTTGAAGTGGTTAGAAATATGGTGAAAGGTTGACACAGATTATCAGGCCTTGAAATGTAGAAGAGGGTTCCCATTCCCCTTCTTTTGTTCTTGACCCAGTGAGGGAACCAAGCAATAAACCTGTGGGATGCCCAACATTCTGAGAGCATAGCATTGCCTGATGGATTTATCTGTCATCATTTAGCAATCACCTAACCTTGCTATTTCCTATACACAGAAAGTTAGAGCTGGAAACTCTGAGGCCAGACTCTTAGGGTTAGAATCTTTACGGATGGTGGTGCTGTGTGCTTTGCATTGTATAATATCATAACTTTAGGAGCTGCTAAGATTAGTCCATTTGAGAAGTGGTAGCCCAAGCCTTTGATTTTTAACTTTTCCACCCATTTTCCTTTACTGCAATGATTCTTAACTTTGGTTGCCCACTTGCAATGGGAACAGGTAAAGATTTGAAAAACTACTGCGGACAGAATCCCAGGTCCACACACTGTAACTGCATCAGCTAAACTACTGCGGACAGAATCCCAGGTCCACACAGTGTAACTACATCGGCTAAACTACTGCGAACAGAATCTCAGGTACAGACACTGTAACTGCATCGGCTAAACTACTGCGAACAGAATCTCAGGTACAGACACTGTAACTGCATCGGCTAAACTACTGCGAACAGAATCTCAGGTACAGACACTGTACTGCATTGGCTAAACTACTACAGACAGAATCCCAGGTCCACACACTGTAACTGCATCGGCTAAACTACTGTGGACAGAATCTCAGGTCCACACACTGTAAGTGCATCGGCTAAACTACTGCGTACAGAATCTCAGGTCCACACACTGTAACTGCATCGGCTAAACTACTGCGGACAGAATTCCAGGTCCACACACTGTAAGTGCATTGGCTAAACTACTGTGGACAGAATCCCAGGTCCACACACTGTAACGGCATCAGGTGAACTTGGTCTAATTACTAAGACTTTTAAAGGCTCCACATGATTCTAATATGCAGTGAGGGTTGCTCCAAAGTTCTGCATTTATGGGGTTATTCTGAAACAAGTTCTGTATTATGCAAGGCAGGGTCAAATTTCCTGGCGGTGCTCAGAGGACCATGGGTGGCCAGGGTTTAATTCGGGTCAGCTGCGTGCAAGGCAAACGCCTAAACCACTGGTTAAAGTTCTGGTCCCAGATTATTACTATTATTATGTTTTAGTAGGTACTATTGAATTTTCGACCTAAACACACACACACACACACACACACACACACAAAAAAAAATTGTTTAAAGTTAGATATAACAGAAGCAAAACTGAGAAGCAAGATGATTTTATTAGATTCCAAATAAATTAGCGTGATCTCCAGTTTCCATAAGAACCAATCAATCAATAGAACATGGCAGTAGTATGGTGTCTGCAGGCATGTTCTGATGTCATTGAATCAGGGCATCTTTATGGATTTCACTATTTAAACTGCCCATAAACCAAGGGACATAGGAAAATTAGAAATAAAGTTTTCTTTAATAAATTCAAATAAGTTATAGTTTAAATATCCATGATTCACACCTATACTCTGGCATGAGTTGTAGACTGGTACAGGAAGGAGTATGTTTGTGGGGACCTACTTGTCCAGGAGGACTGGCATAAAGGTCATTTCAAACTAAAGGTATTTGGGTTTTTAAAGAATGCAGAACACACCTTGATGGACAATAGACCACAGACGTGAAATGTGTGTGCTCAGGACGGTTCGCAGAATCAAAGCCTGGAGCACCACCAGGGCTGAGCACGGCGCTGGCAGCACCCGAATCATGAGTAGCCCTTAAACCCTACCTGGTGACCCCCACAACAAATGCAAAAACAAAACAAGAAAACAAAACAACTTTTTGGAGCAAGTCTGCTCGGGGGAGTTTGTACCCCCGAGGGGTGGGGAGGCCCAACCAGTTTGTACCATTGGTGCGGGAGGCCCAACCAAGTCCACCTGGGGAAGTTTGTACCATGGGGGTGGCCCAACCAAGTAAAGGCTACTTGTAGCCACATAAACAATGTCACAACTTCTGTGTCTCTAGAAACTCATTTGTTCTCTTCATACAAATCTTTGCTTTTTTTTTTTCACCCTATACGTTATCCTAGATAACCCCAAACTCAAGTAATTTAGAGTTACTTCTTTGTGGGCCCACATGCACATGAATACTTGTTTTCTCCCTCCTGTAGTTCCGTGAACTGGGAGTTAAACTCGCTGTTCCCACAGCATCCCCCCCCCCCAACCCCGCCCGAGCCAAAACAAACCTAACAGGGCGGCCTAAAATCTATCTCCACCCCACCACTACATACTGGCAAACAATATTGCTGAGAAAACTAACATCATTAACCTAAAATTAAAATGTATACATCTTGCCCTGGTAGTTAATATTAAAGAATATATTGGCCACTTACTCAAACAGACGTGCGTAGAATATTTATGTTATTATTTGTCAAAGCAAAAAATTGTAATACAAGCAAATGTTCACTTATATAGGAATAGTTAGTATAGTTTTAAGTAACACGCATGGAAAATAGGGGGAATCTCTATGCATTTATTTATTTTGGAGCCACGCCTGGCTTAATCCTGGCTCTGCATGCAGGGATCCCTGGTGGTAGAGATTAGGGGCCCAAATATGGTGCTGGGGATTGAACCTGGGGTTAGTGCGTCGCGAGGTAAACATCCTCTCTTCTGCTCTCTCTTCTGCCAACGCAGATCTTTTTATGCTGCTGTATAAATGTGCACAGTTTAAGCATGCCGCTAAGAAAAAGAACTTCTAGAAATACATAACGCTAATCCACATGTGTGATCAACAACAAGGAAATCCTGTAGGAGTGTGCTGTAATCACTGGGAAGAAAAAACATTTTACCTTTTCTCCAGATACCCTTAGGCTTGCTCCTCAAAGCACCGTCTCTTACTCTGAAGAAGCTGTTACTAAATGAAGACACTCAGTGGCAACCAGAGAGCTACAGCTCTACACTGGTGTGAGAAGGCTGCTGGGAAAGCAAGGAAGAAGCTGGACCCTATATTCCGATTACTATTGGTATCCGAAAAACACAAGGAATGTATACCAAAATGGTGCCAATTGTACAACTCACGGCTGCAATAAATAAAAACAACCCAGACCTTCAACACTCCATTTATGAACAAGTCTAACACAACTTCCTGCTAGGTCTCCTTCGTCCGTTCTGCGCGTTTCCAGCGAAGCATAAAGTGTTCCCATTTAAGTTCCCATCTCATCTGCCGACGCACTGATGCTTTCAGCGCTGTAAATTGCTTCCTCCAGATGGAGGATAAAAGAAAAATTGACTTAGGGCTATTCTCTTATTTATCTTCAGTATTTGTTTTATTTCTCTTTTAACTATCCTGGTGGAAGAAACCTGTGAACAGATGATTTTATCCCCCCCCCCCCACACACACACACTTCTATAGGGGAATCAGGTGCATGGGCGCTTCCCAAGCTGAGATCAGGGTCCACAGCCCCCTTCCCGTGATTTTCAGCCAACTAGCCAGTGGTTCAAAGTCAGGGGCCAAGGTCTCCCAGAGAGGAATCGAAAGAGCTATGCTTGGAATATCATGCCTCACTCAAGTGAGAGAAGGAATCCGGAGTTCCAACGTCGGATGATCAAGAGTCAGGGACGCTTTCTCATTTGCCAAGGCGCTGAAAATCAGATGGGCTGGACATGTAATGCGACTTAGAGATGACCGCTAGACTAGACTGCTTTACTGACTTGATCCCATCACTTCACTTGAATCACTTGAATCCCGTTATTCATCGATTTGCTCGAGCGGGCGCCAGTAACATTTCCATTGGACCCTATCACGTGCCAATGTAGCCCAATGGCATCTGGTTGATTCAGGAATATGAAGAGCCTCAAACCGTTCTTTCAGGGTCTTAACAAGGAAGTCTGACCATCTTGTAGGTGGGCGGCCACGTGATCTTTTGACATCCCGTGGGATCCAGTCGGTAACGGCTCTAGTCCAGCGGTTGTCTCCAAATAGCATTACATGTCCAGCCCATCTGATTTTCAATGCCTTGGCAAACGACACAAGCCAGGCCACCCCTCCCTCACTCCACGGGCGCCGCCATTTTCCACTTTTGGACTTCCGTCTCGTCAGAACTCCACCCAGCAGACCAGCCCATCATAGCCCGGATCACCGACACCCACCCTGCAGCAGCTTTTTCCTCAATCCGGCCCAGGTATGCTGGTCCAGAGACTCTCAGACATGGGGCAGAGCTGTTCCTTGCTCTCCCTGTGCACAGCCGTTCATGAGGCAGTCGGGAGGCATGGCGGGTTCTAGCCCTGGCCCACCACCTCGGCAGAGCCTCACAACAAGCCAGGCCACCCCTCCTCACTCCACGGGCGCCACCATTTTCCACTTTTGGACTTCCGTCTCGTCAGAACTCCACCCAGCAGACCAGCCCATCACGGCCCGGCTCGCGCGCCACCGGCTGCGGTTCATTAACAAATGCTTTATTTGGAGGTGTTTAAAGAGTTTGCCTCCCGCTCGGCAAGCCTGGCAAGCTTCTCGTGTTGTATATGATATGCCAAATTCCAGTAACAATTATATTAGGTCATTCCCATGACCTAATATAATGGTTTGAGGCTCTTTGTGTTCCTGTAGCAAGCCGATGCCCCTGGCTCTACTGGCATGAGACAGGACATATAGAGATATTACTGGTGCCCGCTCTAGCAAATAGATGATCAACGGGAAGATCGTGATCATGATCGTGATCGGCAAACGAGACAGCGTCCCTGATTCTGGAATAGCGACGGAGGTCAGAACTCCGATTCCTTCTCTCACTTGAGTGAGACGTGATATTCCAAGCATAGCTCTTTCGATGCCTCTCTGGGAGACCCAAGTAGCATTCTCATCCTGCTTTCCGTAGGGCCCAGGTCGCTGAGGCGTATGTTATTTTATTTTTATTTTTTTTTTTTGCAGGAACATACATTTTAATTCAAGCTATGATCAATTTACAATGTAAATTTAGGATTCATTAAGTATATTTATTTCAAATGTATTCTAACAAATTTTGTTTTAATTTCCTTATATTGAGGCGTATGTTAATGCAGGGAGAACGGTGGAGTCAAAGAGATGTGCCCGGAGCCGGAGGTTCTTTGTCCTTTTAGCTATTTCTTCGATGCCTTTGAAGGCATTCCATGCCGCTCTCTTCCTCCTGCGCAGCTCAGGTTTTAGGTCGTTCATCATGTTCACTTCTCGACCTAGGTACACATATAGCAGTATGTGTACTTGATATATGTGTATGTGTACTTGTACACATTTAGCAGTATGTGTACTTGATCCCATGGGACGTCAAAAGATCATGTGGCCGCCCACCTACAAGATGGTCAGACTTCTTCGTCAAGACCCTGAACATATGGTTTGAGGCTCTTTGTATTCCTGAAGCAAACAGATGCTACTGGGCTACACTGGCATGTGACAGGGACAAATGGAAACGTTACTGGCGCCTGCTGGAGCAAATCGATGAATAATGAGATGTCAAGTGATCAAGTCAAGTGATCTCATGGTGGTATAATAAAGTAATTTTAAAAAGAAACCTGGAATTTCGACTGGCTGCACAATTTGCCATATAGGATGTAATAGAAATATTTTAGTAACAACCAACAATCACTTTGACAAAAGGACTCAATTTATGTCTTCAACAAACAGCTTCTCTCTGATGTGCCAGCATATACCGGCATATGACTATTTTTAGGACTTTTTTTTAACAGTGTTAAGTTTATCTTAAATTTTGTTGAAACATTAAATTATAAATATTGAGGAAATCTATTAAGATGACGTGAATAAAAAAAAGACATGTAAATAAAAAATGAAGCAGAAAGGAACGCCAGGACAATGTTCTGACTGTTCATTTCTTTAGCAGAATGTGCACTAAAAATACACGAAGATGCATGGCTCTAAACACACAATGGTAAAGAGAAGACCAAGCTGACACAGAAACTATGCTGGTAAGCTAAAAAGTACAGAATGAAGAGCAGCACAAAGTCAAGATTTTGCAACCCAACATAAATGCTTTAAAACATCTTTATTACTTTTAGGGGCACTTTCCCTTAGAGCCCTTCCCGACCAGCCTGGGAAAAGCAAAAAATGCTCTGCAGACTAGACGGTCTTTCTGATGCCTTGGGAAGGATCTTGAAGCAGCAAAACTTAGAAAAGCTTTCAGGGACAGGAATTACAGTACAGTGCGGAGGGCGGCTGCCTTGCACGTGGCTACTTGGGTTAAATTCTCCAAACACTGCCAGCCCTAACTCCTGAGCATCGCTGGGTGTGACCCAAAAGGCCAAGAAAAAATAGTGATAAAAGCTATGGATTTTTAATTTCCACTGTCCACTAGCCCTAGGAGAGTTAAACATTGGCCTATGATAGCACCCAAAACACCGGCAGTAACTCCCCACCGTTTCACAACCCCTTCCCGCACCAGCAAGTCTGTTTCCGGCTTTTCAACCAGATGGAGTATCGGGAAGAGGCCTGGGTCGGTGGGGCCTCTCCCAGAGATGAACTCAATGTCCTCTTGACAATTCTTATTACTGAAAGCTTTTCAATTGCTAGGTGTGTGCACTGTTAAAAAAGATCACTTATTAATTTTAAAAAAAAATAGAGGAACAGCCTGCAAATAAATATTCAAAATATTAATGAAAAATGATAAAGACCAATCATTCTTTTTTGCAATCTTTTTTTAACGAGGAAAGCAAAAACATTTAACCAATAAGTTTCTTTTGCTTATACCTAGCCAAAAAGACTGAAGACCTTGAAAATTATTTTCCATTTAAGCTACACCTGCTTCCCTTCTGAACAAGATTGCCTAATTCTGAAAATGAGGTGATTTTTATGCTACCGTAATATCGATGCACAACATGATAGAAGATAACACTTAAAAATTTCAGGATCTTTATGAGATCTGGTATTAAGTAGAAATGCCACTTGAAGGGACTCAGAGAAGGACAGGGAGGGGCCAACATCCGTGGGGAAGGGAAGCACCTACCTGGGAAGGGGAGGAGGGGCTGAAAGGCGATAAAGCGTCACAGGGAAACGGGCCAGCAACAGGGCTTTCATCCCGGTGCAAAAATATAAACAGAGGCTTTATATTTATAAACATAGTTACATAACTTAATAGCTATTAAATATGCATTTATTAATTTACACAAATGTTTGACTGTTGCATATAGTTTCCATCAGTCCCGGGGTACTTTATTTTTTTTTTTTTAGAATTTTTAATCCTAAAGCAATTCTTGGGAAGAAGATGGGAGGCATCACCTTTCCCAACCTCAAACTGTACTACAAAGCAGCAGTAATTAAAACAGCGTGGTACTGGAATAAAAACAGACCTGAGGACCTATGGAATAGAGCTGAGTATCCTGACACCAACCCTCAAAGACACAATCAGTTAATCTTTGATAAAGGTGCAGAGTCCAAACTGGTGTAAGGAAAACCTCTTCAACAAGGGCTGCTGGGAAAACTGGACAACTACATGTAAAAACTGAATTTGGACCTGTGTCTAACATCTAGCACAAAAAATCAGATCAAAATGGATTAAAGATCTCAATATCAGACCTGATTCCATAAAGTACGTTGAAGAAAATATAGGAAAAATCCTCCACGACATTGAAGCTAAAGACATCTTAAAAGGTGAAACACCATTAACAAAGCAACTAGAAGAAAATATAAACATATGGGACTACATGAACCTGAAGAGCTTCTGCACCTCGAAAGAAACAGTGACCAAGATAGAAAGACAGACCACAGAATGGGAAAGAATATTCACCCAATACCCATCTGATAAGGGGTTAATATCCAGTATATATCAGGCACTAGTACAGCTATATAAGAAAAAAAACAGCCAACCCCATTAGAAAATGGGGAGAAGAGATGAACAGAAACTTTGACAAGGAAGAAATTCGAATGGCCAAAAGGCATATGAGAAAATGCTCATCATCACTAATCATCACTGTCTGTATTACTGTCTTCCCGTTCATCATCGATTTGCTCGAGCGGGCACCAGTAACATCTCCATATGACCAGTCTCATGCAAATAGAGCCCAAGGGCACCTGCTTGCTCCAGGAACATAAAGAGCCTCAAACCATTCCATTGGGTCATGGGAATGAGGTCTATAATTGTTACTGGTATCTGGCATATCAAATACGACACAGGTAGCTTGCCAGGCTCTGCCATGTGGGTAGCATACTAATCATCACAGAGATGCAAATCAAAACAATGAGATATCACCTCACACCACAGAGACTGGTCCATATCCAAAAGGGTAAAAGCAACAAGTGCTGGCGTGGATGCGGGGAAAAGGGGACTCTCATACATTGTTGGTGGGAATGTTGACTTATACAACCTTTCTGGAAAACAATATGGACATTCCTCCAAAGACTAGAAATTGAGCTCCCCTTTGACCCAGCCATACCACTCCTGGGAATATACACTGGGAAGCCAAAAACACACAGCGGAAACACAATCCGCACCTTTATTTTCATAGCAGCACTATTCACAATAGCCAGAACCTAGAAACAATCAGTATGCCCGAGAACTGAGGACTGGATAAAGAAACTGTGGTACATCTACACAATGGAATACTATGCAGCTGTCAGGAAAAATGAAGTTATGAAATTTGCCTATAAATGGATGGACATGGAAAGAATCATGTTGAGTGAAATTAGTCAGAAGGAAAGAGAGAGACATAGAATGACTGCATTTATTTGCATGACATAAATATACCAGGTGATCTTACCAAAAGTGGAAATTACCACAAGCGCATGGGAGTCAGAGGTTAGGTAAGATAGAGAAGGGAACATGTGTGAATAAATGTCAAAAGGTCTGATACCAACATAGAACTGAGCATTAAATACAGGCAAAAAAATGCAAATGATGGCTTCTAAGTATATGCAGTGCAACCCACAATGTTTAGGAGAAGGAAGAGAGAGAGAGGGAGAGAATTGGGGACATGGGTGGTGGGTGAAGGCACTGGTGGAGGGCGGGGTGCTGGAACACTGTATGACCGAAACCTTCAAACGTGAACAACGTTGTAATTGTATATCTCACGGTGGTATAATAAAATGATTTAAAAAAAAAAGTAAGGCAGAAAATAAAAAAATTTTATTATACCACAGTGAGATATACAATTACAAAGATGTCCATAAGACATTCATATTTGGGTTTCGGTCATACAGTGTTCCAGCACCCATTCATCCCTCCACCAGTGCCCATTTCCCACCACCAATGTCCCCTGATTCCCTCCCCCCTCCCTAGCCTGCCTGTGGCAGGTTCTTAATTTCTTTCTCTTTCTTTCTCTCTTTCTTTTCCTTCCTTTCCACACTATGGATTACAATACATACATTAAAAAGGGTTATCATGTGTATCTTTTGCCTGTATTTAATGCTCAGTTCTAGGTTGGTATCAGCACTTTTCGATAATTATTAGCACACTGTTCCATTCTGTCTTACCTAGCCTCTGACTCCCACATGTTTGTGATAATTTCCACCTTTGACAAGACCTCCTGTTCCATGTTTCACCTGACCTTGGATATTGGTATCAGAATATGTACATATATTTATATCATGCAAATAAATGCAGTCATTCTTTATCTGTCTTTCTCCTTCTGGCTAATTTCACTCAACATGATCCTCTCCATGTCCATCCATTTATAGGCAAATTTCATAACTTCATTTTTTCTGACAGCTGCATAGTATTCCATTGTGTAGATGTACCAAAGTTTCTTTATCCAGTCATCGATTCTCGGACACTCTGGTTGTTTCCAGATTCTAGATTGTGAATAATGCTGCTATGAACATAAAAGTAGGGATGGTGTTTCCGCTGCGTATTTTTTAATTATTTTTTGGGGGGTCACACCCACCAATGCTCAGGGGTTTCTCCTGGCTCTGCACTCAGGAATTACTCCTGGCGGTGCTCGGGGGACCATATGGGGTGCGGGGATCGAACCTAGGCCGGCATAGGCAGTCCGCGTGCAAGGCAAATGCCCTACCCGCTGGGCTATCGCTCCGGCCCCCGGCTGCATATTTTTGGCTTAGTCCTGGGATACTTTAGTGCTAGGGAAGTTCTGCTTCTGTACTGCTGTCGGCCCCACAGCCCTGTTCAGGATTCACACTTGATTGTTAAGCCTAATAGTTTCTAATAGTTTAAATTTATTTAAAATCAAGTATCTGACCTCTAGACATAGCATTAAAAAAAAGCTAACTGAAGCTTACTCATTAGACTGGTAAAAAGTACTTTAAAAAGTGATTTAGGGGCCAAGTGATAGTCCAGCAGGCAGAGCGTTTGCCGTGCACGCTGCCAACCCGGGTTCAATCCCTGGCATTGTCCCAGCATATGGTCCCAGAGCACTGCCAGGAGTAATTCCTGAGTGCAGAGCCAGGAGTTACCCCTGAGCATCGCTGGGTGGACCCAAAAAAGAAAAAAAAAGTGATTTAAAACAAATGTTAAGGAGAAATGCAGGAGGCATTTGTCATCTGCTATCGCAGGAATCACAAAGACGGCAGGGGGACGAACATATGGGAGGCAAGAGCCGGACGCCGCACCAGGATACTTCCTTACCGTGTGTGTGCATACAGCAAGCTTCATATTCTGAACAGAACCTCAGGTTCATCATCTACACTTGCTATATGCAAATCTTCACACGACTATACATAGCCCCTGGCTGGCTTTTCATAGGGAAAAATCTCCAGAAATACACTCCTGCTCCGTTTCCGGGGCAGCTTGGTTTGCGTTGGAGAATTCTGCACAGAACCCAGGATGTTTCTCAGTTCTTTCTGGCAGACTCTCTTCCATCTAAAGCCGGAACCTGGCTTCCTTTCCCTTTACACCCTCCACCCCGTCAATGGCCCAGTTGGTCTAGATGTGCTGACAACGACGACGGCGACGATGACGACAACAACAACAACAACAACAACAACAACAGAACCTACCTGGCCCTTTGCAGTCTGACAGAGGTAGCCATCACTACCTCTTTACACTCGGGTGGTTCATCATATTGCTCAATTCCTCAAACCTTAACCCCTGCACCTGCCGCTCTAACTCCCTTCACTACATTCCTCATCCAGAGCTAGTTAGCTTGAACTTAGCTTTCCAGACTAGAGGAATGACTGATGCAGTATTGCCCATGGGCTATAGAGAAATGTCCCTTACCAACATCAGCCCTCCCAAAGAATCAGGGCAGTCTGGGAGGTATTTTAACACTTAGAGGAGCAGAGGCTGCACCTTGTTTTCCACAGATGGATTTCTTAGTAGCTCTCCCTCTCGCTGGTCCTTGCCCCCTATGGATTCAAAGGAAGGTTCTCTTGCATTGTATGTTTACTATTAAATCCAGCCCAGCCGTGGGTGGAGAGTGAAGAGTGAACACGGGGCCCTCTGGAAAGATTCCTGGGGCGGCGGCATGTGGTGCCTGGAGGTGGGCATCGTTCAATGGTGGTATCTCACGTTACCAGGCATAAACAACCCAGCAGGAGTCATCAGACCACTGGTGTCAGCTGCACCTTTGCCCCAACCTGAGAGGAAGACGCGTTTAGAGGACAAGAGTCCACTATCCTCCTCAATTGCTAATACGTGAAAAAGCAGGGTTTTGGGGCTTATTTTTATTTGGCACCAAGCCTTGTTTTGAGTATTATTCTCTCCAGCAGCGAGCATGAACATGGGCTCAGGAGAGAAACAACAGCTCCCACGAGGGAACATGCAGAGAGTCAGCTGATAGTCCACATCTCAAGAGGGAGAAGGTGGTTGTATTCAGTGTAGCAACTTGATTACTTGGTTATTAAAAGCAAGAACCTTATAAAAGTTCATATACTTTAATTATTTTCCTTTGAAATATCAGCCTAATATGAACTGAAGTGACAGATATACTTTTATGTACAGTGGTGGTCAATATGTTGTTATTTGTAATGTTGAAAAAGCCCAATCACCTAAAGCCCAGGAAAGATAGGCTATAGATTCTAAGCTTTCCTCTGCAATACGTCAGCAGTCCAGTTTTAAATGGATATGGTCAGAAACCTCCATTAAAACTCAAGTACTTAAGGGGGTAAAGATATTAAATGCTCGGATTTGAGAGCCTTCTACTAACAGTATACCACCTACACGGCAGAACCTGGCAAGCTACCCGTGTTTTATTTGTTATACCAAAAACTAGTAACAATTATGGACCTCAATTCCATGACCTAAAGAATGGTTTGAGGCTCTTCCTGTCCCTGGAGCAAGCAGATGCCCTTTGGCTACACTTGCTTGTGAGATGACATATGGAGATGTTACTGGTGCCCACTCAAGCAAATCAATGAACAAGGGAAGACAGTGATACAGTGAAAGTTTTTATTATACAACTGTGAGATATACAATTACAGGATGTTCATAATTGGGTCTCTGTCATATAGTGTTCTAGCACCCAGCCCTCCACCAGTGCCCCATTCCCACCACCAATGTCCCAACACTCCCGCCCACCCAACCCCAGCCGGCCCCTATAGCAGGCAACTTTTCTTTCTCTCTTCTCTCTCTCTCTCTCTCTCTCTCTCTCTCTCTCTCTCTCTCTCTCTCTCTCTCTCTCTCTCTCTCTCTCCTCTCACACTGTGGCTTGCCCTAGAGATATTAATGGTTTATGATATAAGTCTCTGTGTACATTCAATAGTGAGTTCTTGTGTGACATTATAATTCATTCCCATCAACCTCCCCAGTTTGTTGCAACTAGAATAATCATTACAGTGCATAAAAGTGAAAGATCCTTGGGAGGACCTGGTCCTAACCTTCATTATTATCTAAGACTTGCGTGCTGGTGCAGTGTGGGTCTGGTCTGTCCCTTGTCCAGCTTTGCAGTCTAAGGAGCTGCGAGCCAGTAGCCATACCTGCAGACATGGAGGTGGAGGAGCCCAAATCCCTGCTCCAAGTCCAGCCAGTGCGGCCTCCCCATACCTGTCTGCTAACCCTAGGAGCTATGTTGGACTCGGCCAGTGGCTGAGCTGTTTTACCATCCTCCAAAACTCCACGGGCTACTCCACGTGGGTCGAGTGGCATGGGTCTGGCTGAGGATATTTGTTTTAAACATCAACAACTATGTGCCAGGAAACTGAAAGATAATTATTGGAAATGATAATACCAACCTAGAACTAGCATTGAATGTAGGCAAAGGGATACACCTAACAACCTCTGAATGTATGTATTGCAAGACACAACGTGTAAGAGAAGGAAGGGTGGAGGGGGAAGAGGGAGGCACAGAGAGAGAGAGAGAGAGAGAGAGAGAGAGAGAGAGAGAGAGGATTGAGAGAAAGAGAGAGAAGAGGCAAAAGTACCTGCCATTGAGGCAGGCTGGGGGCTGGGGGAGGGAGGAGGGAATCAGGGGACATTGGTGGTGGGAAATGGCACTGGTGCATGGATGGGTGCTGGGACATGTATGACTGAAACCCAAACATGAACTTTGTGATTGTATATCTCATGGTGGTATAATAAAAAAAATTAAAATTAAAAAAAAAAGAAAACTCTTAAAGATACCAAAGATTTGGTTGAGCAACTGGTGAGACTGAGATACAAGCTCTATGATTTTCATTAGTGTCTGACAAACTGAAAATCAGAAAAGTGCAAATCAAACAATTTTCATTTGTTCTGTAAATCAAAACCATTTTGTTCAGTGGGGTATCACTCAACACACACGAGGAAGAGATCACAGAGCAGCAGTAACTAGGCGAGAGGACTCTGGAAAAGGGCATTTCATGTGGCTGCAGTCCCCATGGATACAACATAGATTGCTCTCTCCTGACTCCCGAGAACCCAAAGCAAAGGCGTTCTCTGAGCATCGGCTGCTCTGGCCTTTGAGTCTTGTTAACTGACTTGGTTGGTTGCTGCTGACCTACGGCACTCTGGGTAATCTGCCTGAGCCACATAATAGAGCATTAATTAGAATGGATGGACTTATCAGCTCTAAAGGATGCATTCCCCCCGCCCATTCAATTAGATTTCAGACTTCAGTTCTCTCTCTCTCCTCTCTCTCTCTCACACACACACTTGTTGGGACCACATCTGGTGGTATATGGGACCAAGTTTCTGGGAACTGAACACATGGGTTCACAAAGAGATCACAGTTTGCATGTTTAAAGGTTTCTATTTGCTACCTGCTGGATATCTCAAATCTAACACAGCTTACAATGAAGAAAAGTTTGGAAATGTCTCAAAGTTATTAATATTCAACACTACAAAAACCCAAAACACATAGAGCTCTATAGAAAATATAATTTGATATTTTAAAATATTTTATTATGACACCGTGAGACATACAATTACAAAATGTTCATGTTTGGGTTTCGATCATACAGTGTTCCAGCACCATCCTCCACCAGTGCCCATTTCCTAGCACCAATGTACCGATTCCCTCCCCTCTTCCCCTAGCCTGCCTCCATGGATAATCTGATTTTTTCCAGTGGGAAGAAAATCTGACTTCTCTTACTTTTTTTTTTTTTTTGGTCACACCGGCAAGCCAGGGTCCTCTCCTGGCTCGCACTCAGGAATTACCAGCGGGCCGGGACCATAGGGAGCCAGGGATCGAACCCGCAGGCAGAGCGCGCGCAAGGCAAACGCCACCGGGCTCGGCCCCTCTCTTACTTATTAATCCCGATACAGACCTCTGTATAGGTGGCCAACAAGTCAAAGATACCCCACGCTGTTATCCAGAAAGTCTCGATCAAACTTACAAGGAGATACTTATGACCCCAGACCTGAAGAACTGACATGATATTAAAGACAAGTTTGGGTTCTGTGGTGAGAACGTAAATTGGTTCAGTCATGGAAAACACTTAAGGAGCCTCAAAGGGTAAAATAAGAATGACCATATAATCCAGTGATTCTACTTTGGGGCATTTATGAAAAGAATATTAAAATATCAATTTGAAAAGATTTCTACAGCCCTATATTCATCATAGCACAACTTTTAGTAGCCAGCATCAGAAACAACCTGTGTGTTCATGTGAATGGACAAAAGTGAAACGCCTGGTATAGGTCCATCCAATACAAGGCTACTTCCGTTATCCCTGACAACATGGACAGCGTTATAGTAGCGATGAAAGAAACAGGGCTGAGGAATGATGTCCAGGGGCGTCCCGCCTTGTACAGTTCATATATTTAAATCTACTAAATCATGTTAAAAATAAGAATGTTAAAAAAATACTTTAAAGCAAATACTCATTATTGTCACTCTGTAAAGAGTAAATTAAGAGTACAGTAAAAACTGCTTTTACTTATGAGAGAAAGAAATATTTTACAATAAAGTCTCATACCTGTTGATCTCCAAGGAAATGACTTCTCAGTTGAGCTATAAAAAAGAGAAAAAAAATATTACATCCTTTGTTATAAAATTTAACTACAGACCTCTATTAGAGACACATTTAATTTCCACACTGAATTATATAACAGTAAAAAATTTCAAACAAACGTGAGAATTATTCTTAAAACAATCAACTTTTATCAATATTTAATCTTTCATATGAATCTGAAACAAAAAATATTTCTATATGGAAATTAAGCAAATCCTCACTTAAGTCAAAACTGCAAAACTAGGAATAATATTCACGGCCCTTTTCTGATATACTAGACGGCTGCCGATAATTATAAGAGCAGACCAGCAATTTATACATTAAAGAAAATACGAGATGCAATCATTTTACTTTTCGAAAGAAGTTTTAACTACTGTAATAGATGGAAAAATGATAATACAGTCTGAATTAAAAGCAAGCAACTAAATTTAAATCTTATACATCTTCGCAAAAATAAGGTTCTACGAGTTGGAAAAAAGTTTTGTCATAGTGAATGGCAATTTCAGAAATTTGCACATAAAAACATGTTCGCTCACAGCTCCCTGCTTCTCAATGAACACAATGGGCCGAGGGAGAGAGAGAACATAGGATCAATGGGCTATAGATTATGCATTAATTTAAATGCCTGTTAAATGACTTCACATGTGTTATTTCCTATATATAAGTCACAACAAACTTTTATAATGTTGTATCTGAGTATACCTGAAGATCACAGGCACACTATTATCTTTACTTTTACAGAGAAAGTGGCCAGGAATATGCTCAAGATTCCTTCGACCCCCTGCACAAAGCCCTTGCCTGTCCTCAAACCCCAACAAATAAAAAGGCAGGAGAGGTGGGAGAGCTGGGTTCATGCTCAGGACAGTCTCATGCCCAAGTTAGGAGTTTCAATGATGTGTTATACAGGAGGACGGCTGAGACCCCCAACTTTGCATCAAACACCAACACACACATATATTCACATATGCTTTTTTTGAAAAGGCTTTTATATCACATTCAGAAAGTTTTCAAAAAAGCAGATAATAATCATTTTTCAGAGATACCACTAAAATGATATTTTTCTTTTTAAACAATTTTTTTAATGAGAAAAAAAGTCCACTTAGTAAAGTTCTATGGCAAATTTATGTATCAACTGATAGAGAAGGTATGTGACTTATGGCTTAAGGAAAGCAGAATGAACAGTTTAAGAAAAGAAGATTTGTTTTTTTTTTTTCTCCTTTCCTTCCCTCTTTTCTTTCTTTTTTTTTTTTTTTTTTTTTTTTTTTTTTTTTTTTTTTTTTTTCTTTTTTTTTTTTTTTTTTTCTTTCTTTCTTTCTCTCTCTCTCTCTCTCTCTCTCTCTCTCCCTCTCTTCTCTCTCTCTCTCTTCTTTTTTTTTTTTTTTTTTTTTTTTGGCTATACCCAGTGATGCTCAGGGGTAACTCCTGGCTCTGCACTCAGGAATTACTCCTGGAGGTGCTGGGGGACCATATGGGATGCCGGGATTGAGCCTGGTTTGGCCACATGCAAGGCAAGTGTCCTCCCCGCTGTGCTATCAGTCTGGCCCCAAGGAGAAATCTTTTTTTGTCCTAAGATTCTTACAATTTTTCCCCAAGTTATTTCAGGCATTAATGAAACTCTTGGTAGACTGGACAAGAACTTCGGAGCCTCACTTTTATGTGTGATTTGCCTTTTTCTCCAAGGGCACAACTCCTATTTCAGGACCCTGAGTTAGAGGCACACCAGGGGCAGCAGCAGTGAAAAGAGTCAATCAGTGAATGCTAATCTTCAGCACTCCCAAGAATCCTATTTATCAGATGCAATTCGAACTGATTTCAAAAGGGATTGATGGACAGAAAAGTGATGAAAATTCGGTCAAATATCAGTAATGTCACATTTTTCTTTCTCTGGAGGATTATCACATTCCCGAGGCTTCAGAATGGTTCCAGGCCCTGAATTTCAATTTTTCTAGAATCTGTTTTTGTTATTCGATTCCCATTATCTAAATTATTTGTTTTAGCCCCATGAATATCCGACTGTGTTCTTATCAAAATGTTCGTATTTAATGCCAAGATGAAAATACATGGTAAATCAAACTACCGCTCAAAAAATGTTTAGTAAATATATCCTACTGTGGGACTAACATGAACTTTTTTATCTTCTGAGTTTGAAACTAAACACCTGCAAAACATTTTTTCTCATGGAATTTATAGAATGTGATTCATACTAATTGCATAAGTGAGCAAGGCTGGCCACTCCACTCAGCTCTTTAAGTTCCTAGCACACGGCCTCACACAGACACGCCAGACATGTATTACTGCAACACAACCTGTGAGAATATTACTCAGTTTTTTTCACTGTTCTGAAAATCAGGCCTGGGTAAATACGAATACTCATTTATTATTTTGTCCAAATGAGTCAACTTTCTTTGCTGGCAGAGGAGGTACCTGGGGGCCCACGCTGCATGCAGTGCTCTTGGGGACCATGTGATGATAAGGATAGAACCTAGGGTTGCTGCGTGCACAACCTTTCCTCCAGAACTTTCAGCCATCTCCCAGGCCCTCAATCTAGTCAAGTTATTCTCCCTCACTTTAGGCAACACATTTCGTGAGACTTATACAGGCAAAGAATATTCTAGGTCATCAAAAGGGCCAGAGTGATAGTACAGTGGGTAGGGTGTTTGCCTTGTACACGGTGGACTTGGGTTCAAATCCTGGCACCCTAATTCGTCTCCTGAGCACTGCCAGTAGTAATTTCTGAGTACAGAGTCAGGATGAAACCCTGAGCATCACCAGATGTGACCCAAAAAAGAAAAAATATATAATATGCATTCCTAGGTGAACGCATTGAAAGCCTGAGTTAACATGACGTGCTCTAATCAATTTCAGGTAACAAAAAATCATTGGGAAAACAAGGTCATATAAAGTTCCACGGCAAGTGTGTTTATATATATCATACACATATATAGAAGATATATAAATATATTTTACATATATTGCCTCTCTCCCAGGCAGTGCCCAAGAATCCTGGGGATCCACTTCAATTCTCAGCCATTCGGCAGGTGAGCTGAGGCCAGACCTTCGGATGTGATACTGCTCTGGCCCTGAGGCGCCACAGTCCCCAAGGCCAATCCAGAAGAGCTGGAGGGACCCTGTGGTGCCCGGACAGACTCCAAGCACCTCCCTAACCGCTGCACTAGTCCCGGGCCCTGCAGGGGATACTCTAAAGACTAAACTTAGCCAACAGTCTTCATACTATATGTCCATACAATCTTATGTAACAGTGGGTCATTGGGTGTGATTCAGACCGGTCTCTTCCCTTCAGCAAAACTCACTTTTAATAATTCCCAAATTGCTCACTATCCTGGGATTAAGGGACTAGACAGTAAATGCATATGGTTTCGCAATGTCATTTATTTATTTGGTCACTCTGAATCTCACGGCTGAACTTGCCACCACTAAGGCGACACTGGGCGAGTTGCTGGGAATCCTATAGGAAAATTATTAAGCTCCCAACATAGCACACGTTTCCGAGAAGTCAGACACAATTCCAGCTGGCAACAGTTGGATCCCCTCCTTGTGTGGCTCCCTGCACCTCCACCTATTCCTAGAAATAGTGCCCCAACTTTTACTGTCCACAGTATGTCTACAGCGAGGATGCCCCGCACGATTCCTCTCTGGACTCTTTTGCTTTTTCTCTGAAGATGTCAGCTTGTGTTCTAGGAGTCTCCACTGGAATGTGAGGCACATACAGTAACTAAATCTTCTAAAACTGTTTTGGTGGGGAAAACCCACTTACCATCCTAATAAGCTAATTGCCCGCCACTGTCTAGGATGGAAGCCTTTCATAGATTCAGAACTGTTTGTTTCAGCAGTGGACGCCAACTGAAATCAGGAGGCCAGGGCAATAGTGCAGTGGAATCACACTCAGGCCTCTGAGTGTGGGAGAGGCCTGGCCACCAGCAGGACAAGGCCCGTGCAGCCCCCAGCAGAGCGATGGGTACCACTAGCACCACAGGTAAGGCACATGCCTTGAACGGGGCTGACCTAGGTTTGATACCTGAGCCCAGAGCCAGAAGTCAGCCCTGAGCACAGCCAGGTAAGCAGCCCCTGACCCCCAAATCTCCAACATATGAAATTAAATTATTTTAATTCACAGATCTAAACAGAGGTACAATTACTTTCCCCATAAAATTAATTAGAAAAATTTCTTCCCCTGAACAAATTCCTGTTCAATCATTAACTGACTCACTTGAATGGGAAGAACACGCAGCGATCTTACTGGTTTATTGTTTTACTCCCTCTAGTCTGTAAGCACCAAGACAGCAGCAAACCTGCCTTGTTCCCTGACTATCCCGCTAGAACTTCATGCAGTCTGCACGTGGAAGCCACACACTCACTTACCTAGCGGACAGATCAGACTTGAGTCTCTCCTCTTACCCATACACAAACCCATTCCTAGGCACTTCTAAGTGCCGCTACCTCACACCTGCACCACTTCATGCTCCAAAAATCTCTGGAGTGGTAGAATGTGAAGTTGCGTCGTAGTCTGTAAACTTCCCCCAAGTGTACAAGCTCAAGAGCACACGCGTAGGTACCCCTGAAATAAAACATGCTATATATATCACCCTAATATATATCCATGACACTGAGCACTAATGACGTTTACCTTTAGTTGTATCAAGTTTATCACAAATATTTACTTGCATATTTGGGATTTTTGGGTCACAGCTGGCTGACCTCAGGACTATCTTGTAGGTGTGTGCTAAGAAATCATTCTTGGCTGGGTGAGAGTGCCAGAGATGGAACCTGGTTCAGGTATATGCAAGCCAAGTGTTTTACCAGCCATTACCATTTCTCTAGACCCCAGAAATTATCTCTGTCTGTCTGTCTGTCATCTATCTATCCATCAATCATCCATCAATCATCCATCCATCCATCCATCCATCCATCCATCCATCCATCCATCCATCCATCCATCCATCCATCCATCCATCCATCCATCCATCCATCCATCCATCCATCCATCCATCCAGACTCCATCCATCTAAAACATGGTTTACTTAATCGAAGTTTTTACACGTCCTCCAGTTCTGCACATGTCTAATGTGAGCCAGACTGCTTGAATGGACACAAATAGGTAGAGAGACAGCAGGGGAGGAAGAGATAGAAATTAGATGAGGCCAAACGGTAACTTTGCCAAGCCATTTCCCCAACTTCTTCCCTGTCTAGAATAAACGCCTTCTATCACGAGCAACTGCTACAGTCTCCACTCTCGAGAATACACAATGAGCTAGGACAGACTCCAAGAGTTATTCTTCACTGAGAAAGAGAACTCAGTATGAGACCGAAACCTGATCAATATGCTAAATTTGCTGCTTTCTTTGAAATGGATTATTTTGTGAAGAACATTTTTCAGTTCTGTGTGTCACTCATGGCAGTGCTCAGGTGACAGGATGAACCCCACGTAGTCATGACCCTGTACAATCTCTGAAAATTTGAACTAATAGATTTTATACCTACACGTGTGTATTTACAAGCCCTCACTAATAGCTAAAAAGATGTGAGCAGAATTAATCAGAAACATAATTTCATTTGGTATTATGAATCACTGGAATATCTTATTTCAGAAATGATTTTATTTATGAATAGAGCATGGGTAGAGCCCAGCTTCTGGATGACACTCTGGAGTGTTCTCCTTGGTAACAACCACACAAGCACAAACACAGTTAAAGTCTCATTACCACCTCCTCTATTATGCCAAGAATATGTCCAATAAGTCCTTTTTAATACTTTGTAGCACTGCAATCTTGGTATTTTGAGTTTACCTGTTTGTTCCCACTAACAGATAGATTATGATGTGAGAGTGAAGATTGCGTCCTTATTCTATCCAACTCAACTGATATTAAACAGATCACCTGGGGGTGAAAGTCAGCCAGGAAAAAAACAAAGGGGGTCTCTAAACGTGAGTAAACTTGACAACTCTTTCCTTTGAATTAATACAATCTCTCGAGTGATTTTGGAATTATCTGAAATTTGCATGATTTACTTATTCTTATTATTACCAGATGTTGTTTCACAATATTTTAAAAATATTTTTTCGTGGGGCTGGAGCGATAGCCCAGCAGGTAGGGCATTTGCCTTGCACGCGGCTGGCCTGTGCCGGCCTGGGTTTGATCCCCGGCATCCCATATGGTCTCCCGAGCACCGCCAGGAATAGTTCCTGAGTGCAGAGCCAGGAGTAACCCCTGAGCATCGCCGGGTGTGACCCAAAAAGCAAAAAAAAAAAAAAATAAAAAATAAAATTTCGGTGTTCTTCCTTTACTGAACGGAACACACTAATTGTGTTTATTAATGTCACGTAAATTTTAGAGTTCTCATACACTGCTGGAATGACCTCATAGATCAAATTCAGTACCTTGAATTAATTCCAAACTGCACTTTTCTCTTTCTCTACAAATCCACTACTGTCATTTTTAATTTGGTTTGTTAATTTGAAAACTGTCTTTTAACATTTTTGTAAGTTCCTGCGGACCCTTACTATTGTATCGATTTCCAAGGTAGATTTCTCAGTTCAACAAGACAAAGGAAAGTTTTTTCAGATTTTGGCACTTAATTTATACTCTAACTACTTACTTTGTATCCCATAAGCATCAGAGATTGTTGTTGGTCTAGTTTTCCGCCATACTTGCTCAGGGCCCCAAGGGTGCTGGGAGTCGAGTTGGGTACATGCAAGGTCTTATCTACTGTGCTATTTCTCCAGCCCTACTGATTGCTTTTATAACACATTGCTTTGAATCTTCTTAGATATGGAAACTGCCCTGGAGCTCCCAGGTCATTTCACGTTCCTATTATGGAACCAAGCTACACCGCCCTCCAAACCACCGTCCCAGCAATATCTCAAAATAACTGCTAACAATTCTAAACTTCTAGTCTATGCTTGGAGAATTGCATGATAAGTCTTAAACATCTTCCCGTACTAAGTATGAAATTCTCGCGCTGTATTTTTTTTCAGGGGGTGAAGCTGGGTGGTACATTTAGCAAAACTCAGAGGTCACACCCGGCAGTGCTCAGCGGACTACATGCAGTGGCAGGATCCGACTAGGGTAGACAAAGCTGCAAGGGTCCCCTTTGTACCATCTCTCTGGTAGCCAACACCTCATTTTTATATTTTCAGTTAGTTATAATACCCAAATTAACTTTCAGTTACGTGGAGATGAGTCTTTTATTCTATTATTGCTTTGACTTTCTTTTTCAATGAGTACAATTAAAAATCTCAGTTTCATCTGATGCACTTGCAAAAAGTATTCCATTCCATTAGTTTCTTGTGAGAGCTTAGATAAAACTTTCTTGAGCACTCCTGAATTTGTGATAGAGAAGGACATTTCTGCTGACTATAACGCATGTGGAAGATTCATATTTTAAAAACATTCACCATATTTCTCCTCCCATGGGCTTTATAGAAGAATGCATTTGATTCTTGATCACATTTCATGCCTATAATTAGCATGGTAAAAAAGTGGGTTCTAAAAGCCTGAGATGGAACCAAGGGTCCTCTAACCTCGTCCCTGTCTCCTGGTGTTCTGAGAACGCAGACTGCCTACTAATATCTAGTCTTGTTTTTCCTGGGTTTGGGAAACAGAAACTTTATCCTGCTTTTATTTAGTTAAGGATTAACTACAAAGCACATCTTTTATATTAAATGGAGACTGTCCTACTGCCAAAACAACTAGAGCAGCTGGACAAAATTACACAATATATTACAATTACTCTTCCCAAGACAGGCTATTTCGGCTAAGTCAAAGCTAGGAGGGCCAATCTGCACAACAGATAATGAAGGTGGACTGCTTTGCCTAGCAAAGGCTTGCACTAAGAAGCTGGAAAGCAAATAGCTATTCCAGCTGACTACATTATCATCCCAAAGGTGCCCGAGAACCCAAATTTTGGAAAGAAAAATCACGAAACTGCAGACAGTAAGAATTTCTTACCAGTGGTTCTTCAGGGTATTTAATTGCATTTTTTTTTGAGAACCTCTTCCACATTTATTTACTGTCAATTCACAATCTCCACAAACCCAAACCTCTTTCCTTAGATTCATGATTTTTCACATATTGCGAACCTTCTGTGTTCTACTACCATATGAGACTCTGGAAATTTTCTATCAGATGGAAACTAATCTTTTTTTCTGAGTAAGGACCACTTAATTAAAACTTATAGATTTATCTGGATGGCCATTCTTTCTGTTTCTTCCAAGTCTCCATATTCTAACCATCAGGAAAAGTGAAATCAACTTATAAAAAAGCCCATAATTATATTTTTTACTATTAGCATTAGTACAGTGTATCACAAATATCAAACTTCCCCTAAAAAACCCCCAAATGGCATATACCTACAGTTTGAATGAGGCAAAGTATAGCAAATGAGACAAGTCAGAAGATCTCATTTCGTATGATCAGAGAGTACTATGAATTAGCAAAGGAAGGACACTTGAATTAAAGACGATGACGTGTATGTAGCCTACGGCTGCTCCTGTTCATCACCCAATCCCCACCGATGGGCCATGGATTTGTTCTCAGTCATCAGAATTCCAAACCAATACAAGGAGCAAACAGAGTGGACTCAGAGACCCCGGGCTTGACCCCTGGAAATGCTCAACCCCGTGGCCCCTCACCATTACCAACATGCACAAGCACACACCCACCAACATACACACACCCCAAAGGACCTGTCTAACACACAAACAGAAAGAGCAGAGTGTGACTACAGTATGGGAAGCCGCACACAGTACACGAAACCAATGGTACCAAACACATTTTGCACCATAAATTCTCTGTGATACTGCATCCAAAAAACATGGTTGTACCCGACGTTTCAGCCTTTAAACAAAATGAACAATGTCATGAAGAACATTATTTAAAAAATTTTTAAAAATCAAGAAGAACAAACGGTGCAGAGCGCAGTCTTAGATGATAATGGTAACTAACACAGAGTGATATGTCGTCCCTCACTGTTGTGGACTTTTGGTCTCAATACTGTATGTGTGATACACACACACCCACACATATATTAACCTCACTTCTTCCTTGGATTTCCTCTCATGCTACTCTACCATATTTGGGGCCCATAACGACTCCTCAAATGACCAAGATTAAGATATAAATAAAATAAATTATATCACTAGCAGTTGCCTTAAGAAAAAAATTATGCATTGTTTGATAGCAAAACATCAAAGGCATGGACTAACAGAATAGCCCGTTAACAATTCAAGGAACTTTCATAGGGATTAGAGGCGAACACATTTTAGAACATGTTGAATATTCTTTGACAAAAGCATTTTGTTAGTCCTTTGAGTTTATGAATAAAAGACCCAGAAGAGCATATGGGAAAGGGAAGATCAAAAAGGATGTAGTTCTAGACAAAAATGAAACAAACAGCTCCCATCCCCAGCAATTCTACAGGAAGCGTGGCTTCTGTCTGAGCCCACCCACAACAGGTGTTGGAAAAGGAAACAGAAAATAGAATAGAGGTTTTCTAACATTTCAGCTGACATTTGAAAGAGTGAAAGCAACTGAGATCAAAATAGTAAAATGGCTAAACAAACACCAGACTAGCTCTTTCATGGATTGGGCCATCATTTTGGATGCTATAAAAGAAAAGGGCACATTACTACAAATTATTTGTGTCCAAGGGCAACGAAACGTCTCTTTTTATTCTTCTATACATCAAAATGTCAAGAAGACACAGAAGAATGAAAATTTCAAAAATTAAAAAATACTTTTTTTAAATAATTTTTTTTAAAAAAGCACTCATCCTTTAGAAATGCATCAAGCAATTAAAATATTTTGCTGTATCAAAGCCGGCACTGGTAGGAAGCCGTTTGGCTGGGGGGGGGGGGGGGGCGGGTCCTGCCTTTCTGCCGGCTTTCTAGGACCCTGGGCTACAAGTCTCTAAACCGAGAAATCTTGGAGAAATCTTTAGGAAGAGATACACAGCTGAAAAACCTGCATCAACCCAGTCAGGGGAGAGTCTCTACAAACACGCTACAAAACACCTATATCACACCTTGTATGAGCTCACCAGCAGACAACGGGTCAATTTAATCACCTGAATTTCTGAGGGACCAAAACCCCTTAGTGTTGAAAGAAAAGGGAAAAATGTCATAGCTCCAGCCACCACCTCAGCCAAACAGAAAATCAAGGGAGTGTGAAATGCAAACCAAGCTACCGGAGCACTGGAAAGGGAGTCTCAGCAGTGTTGGTGCAGAGGGCTGGAGCACTCCCCAACTTCTTAACCAGTACAGGAGGTCACCTTCAACACTAATCCAGAGATTCCTTGGAGAAGAAAACCTACCCCCTGGTGAGGGTCCATCTGTAAAGCCCATAAACTTGAAGGTTGCAAAACCAGCAAGGAAAGGAGGAGGACTTTTGGTCTCTAGGGCTCCAGCGAGTTTCTTCAAATAGGACAGAAGGATCTATCCAAGTGCTCTGACCCGACATAAATTCACAAGTTCAGCAAATACAATGTCGCTTTCACCAACGCATCAGAGCAAAACCGCTGCTAAGACTGTAGACACACACAGCCTTCAAAGCTGAGGGGGAATCACAAGGAGGCTGGAGCTGTAGCCCAGCAGGTAGGGTGTTTGCCTTGCTACGTGGCCAGGGCTTGTGCCGGCCTGGGTTTGATCCCGGCATCCCATGTGGTCCCCCGAGCACCGCCAGGAGTAATTCCTGAGTGCAGAGCCAGGAATACACCACCAGGTGTGACCCAAAAAAAAAAAAAAATAAAAATAAAATAAAATAAATAAATAAATAAATAAAAAGCTGAAGGGAATTCACACAAGGAAGGCGGACTCATGTGGTGCTTGGGAGCTGGGTGTTGCTTTCTACACACTACGGAACCCAAGGGAGAGAAGAGGCTCTTGGGAGCAGGCCGAAGTCGCCTCTAGGGGTCCCGGAAATACCGGAAAGATTCGCCCACCCACTAGCCACCATTCTGTGACGAAACGGCAGCAGATACCAGGTCACAGAATAGGCATTAGAAGCAGGGTTCGGGCCCATGCGGGTCCTGAATTGAGGCAAAAGAAAGGGAGTGGTCAGAAGAAAGTGGACACCAGGCAGTTCCTCCACTTCCCAGTTTGTACAAGGCCACGGGCAGGGCCTCAGGAAGTGGGGATTCCCGGGTTGATCTAGTTCCCTTCCCAAATACCAGAGGTGGAAAAAAAAGGATCTCAAATGAGATTTGGAGGCCCCTCCTACTGGTGGAAGAGGATGAAATAAATGTCACCAAACAGGCCACCATTCTACGCATTACAAAAAATTGCCTCAAATCAATCTTACAAACCAAAACCAAACACAGGAACCTAATATATAATGGATCCTAAAATTAACTAATCATAAAGCAAGTCAACGAAGACACATGAAATATACATTAGTACAGAGGTGAAACATGAAGAAAATAAAGAAACAAAATGAAGGCATGAGGCAGTTTGCCAGTCATTGACGCTATGAAATAATTGCCAAGCAGAGATGCGTGGTTGGAACTACTGTATGAACCAAAACTCTACATAGCATCTTTCGAAAAAAAAAGGTGGAATCTTCCACAAATGTGGGACTCAGTGGTTGCGGCGTGGACAGGAGAGAACAGTGGTGCGAATCATTTGTCAAAAAATGATAACCACCCGCCTAACACCCGAGCATTGAATCTAGGAAAAAGATATACATGATGATCTCGTGAATTAGGTATTGCAATCCACATGTGGAAAGAAATCAAATAGGTCAAATATCACAGGGGAAAAAAAGAGAACTGAAGATAACATTTTTAATAATGGGCACTGGTGAGGAAGGTGCTGAACGCTGTGAACTGGAAAAAAAATTTGTCATGATACCCTTGTGAAATAAAATATAAACTCCAAAAGAAAGAAACATAGGATAAAAGATACATTAAAGTTGAGAGAGAGAGAGAGAGAGAGAGAGAGCAGAGCAGAGCAAGGGAGACTCTGTGCAGAAAACAGCTGAAAATTCATGAGCCTAAGATCTAACTGTAGAATGCCTAAACTTTCAAATGCAAAATGGCATGTACTAAGCTGTAACATGGTTGAATTGTCAAGTCAATAATGAAGAAAAGTTAAGACTGATTGAGAAAAACAATCTTTCCCTGCCTCTCCCCACTTCTCCTCAGGATACAATCGCATTTCTCTGCAGAATCTCTAAGTGGTATGAGAAAATAAAATGTCATATTCACAATTCTTAAAGTAAAAAAGAAGGTTCCATTCAAGAACATTCTACACTACAGAATAGTCATTACAATATAATGGGAAATAGGTTTTCCATGATTAACAACAGCAAATGGAATTTACTATCAGCAATCTTACACTATAAGACATATTAAAATATAAATTCTTTTAGAGGAAAATAAAAAATGAAAGAACATAAAACCTGAAGCATGGTAATAAATAGTAATACAGAATCAAAAACAATATGGCAAGAACAAAAGCAAATAACCACAAAAACATCAAGGACGAGGACGGGGGAGACGATCTGCTTATTATAAAGATGAGGCAGGGGGTTAGAAGGATAGTTAGCTGGCTGGTGACCAGCTGTGCATGTGGTAGACCCAGGTTTGGTCTCCAGCGACACACATGCTTCTCTGAACACACCAGAAAGGACCAAGGACCTATGAGCACCGAACCCATGAGCACTGCTGGGTATGACCCCACAACCACCCACCCACACACACACACACACACACACACACACTAAAACAATATGGCATAAAAAGAATAAAAATAAAACAAAACAAGAGCCTGGGAGAGAGCATAGCAGGTAAAGAGTCTTATAGCAACCTCCTTGGGTTAGATCCACGGCACTGTGTATGGTCTCTCGAACCTGCCAGGAATGAACCCTGGGCTCAGAGCCAGGAGGAAGCCCTAAATACCACAGAGTATGGCTAACACCAAATTAAAAATAAATTCTGGTCTAGTTAGTACTCTGGGTTCATCCCAGGGGGCCCAGTGATTTTTTTTAAAGGTATTCATACTACCAAATTTTTTAGAGTATTCATATTACCAAAAGGAATGTAAAGATTAATGGAATTTCTATCAAAATTCCAGGAGTGTTTATTCAAGAAAATAGAACCATTTAAAAACATGGTTAGAAGTACACAGGAGGGGGGGCCGGAGCGATAGCCCAGCGGGTAGGGCGCTTTGCCTTGCACACAGCCGGCCCATGCCAGCCCGGGTTCGATCCCTCGGCATCCCATATGGTCCCCTGAGCACTGCCGGGAGTAATTCCTGAGTGTAGAGAGAGCCAGGAGTAACCACTGAGCGCCGCGGGTGTGACCCAAAAAGCAAAAAAAAAAAAAAAAGTACACAGGAGGGGCCGGGTGATAGTCCAGCGGGTAGGGCATTTGCCTTGCACGCGGACGGCCTGTGCTGGCCTGGGTTCGATCCCTGGCAGCTCATATGGTCCCCCGAGCACTGCCACAAGTAATTCCTGAGTGCAGAGCCAGGAGAAACCCCTGAGCAATGCCGGGTGTGTCCCAAAAAAAAAAAAAAAGGGAAAAAAATAGAAGTACACAGGAGATCACAAATACCCAAAGCAATTCTGAGGGCAAAAAAAAAAAAGGTGGGCATCACGCTGCCAGAATTCAAGCTATATTACACAAACTGTGATGTTTCCTTCATATCCCTGGATCTACTTTTGTTCCCTTCTCTGCAGGATCTTCCTGGTTTAGAGGAGGAGTGCATAGGTGAGTTTTCAAACTACTGAAGAGGATATGAGAGAGAAAATGCCTTTTAGAATAAATGTGGGGATACAATGATGATAATAAAGCAGATCCTGGGAAAGACGCTCTAGATAGAGTTTCACTGGCATCATTTAGTGGCACTATGGCACGCAGACAAGACAGCAATTGCATAAAACTCTCCCAAATTCCTGAATTTCCCGTCCAGCATTCTTCATCTGAGAGACTAACGCAAAGAAACAACACAGTTTGCAAGAGAAGTTGATCACCAGCTTTTTCTTTCTCCCTGTTGCACCCTCTCCCATTCATAACCACACACGCTAACCTCACTTCCCTACTAAACACATCACATGTTTCTCTGGAGGTACTTAAGAAAAAAAAGCCACAAAAAATACTATGTAACTAAAAGATTTACAGAAAATTCTTTCCTTTTAGTGTCATACTTGGCGGTTGAGAATTCATTTACGGTGTAGGGGACCTTAATCCTTCTATCTCTCTGACCCAACAGAAAAGTATCTCAAATATATATATATATTTATATATATATATATATATATATAAAGTGTTTGTGAATAATATATAGTTATTATTCCAATTACTTCCTTTTTTAATAAGAAATTTCATTTTGGTGCACATCTGGCTGTGCTCAGAACTTGCCCTTTCCTGCACTCAGAGGTCAGTACTGGCGTGTGTAGCTGGAGGTGATGAAGATCTAACCTAAGGGGGGCTGCACACGAGGCAAGCACCTACCCACTGTACTCCAGCTCCAACGGTTTCATTTTTCAAAAAGTTTTGTTTGGATTAAGCCCAAGTCAGATTCCAAGATTAAAAATGTCCTTTCGTGGGCAGCCTGTTCTCCCTCTTGCTCTTTTCTGTTTTGTTTGAAATCGTTTCCCTTAAAGAATTCCAGACAGAATGTATCTAATGAATATGTCAGCACTGTATCATTCAACTTGACCCCCTCTTCCACATTTACCATGAATTGGTATTAATATCTAAAAGGTGGAGCAACTTTCGAGAACACAACAGCATAGATGGTGTTATCTACCATATCGCAACAGGATGACACAATTTTCACTGGCTCCCATGCTGTGATATTAATACAAGAAACATCAGTTAGTTCAGGTACTATGAGTCTGGATATTGCTTGTAAAATCTCTATCATCTTTTAAAGAATAATTTTGTTAATTGATTATTATCATCAATCTTGTATCACTTGTCTTCCCGTTGTTCATCTATTTGCTTGAGCAGGCACCAGTAACATCTCCATACATCCTGTCACATGATAGTGTAGCCCAAGGGCATCTGCTTGCTCCAGGAACATGAAGAGCCTCAAACTATTCCTTCAGATCATGGGAATGAGGTCTATAATTGCTACTGGGTTTTGGCAAATCAAAAACGACACAGGTAGATTGCCAGGATCTGCCGTGCGGGTGGGATACTCTCTCGTTGATGATACCACAATGGGGGAAAGATGGGCTTTTCTCTTGGGTGGAGCTCTGACAAACTGTGGAGTCCACATGTTGAAAATGGCTGCCCTCATGGTGTGAGGGTTCCTCTGACTTCTTGTGAGGCTCTATTGGGATGGCGGGCCAGGGCTAGAACCCACCTTCCCTCCCAGGTGCCTCATGATCAGCTGAGCCCAGGGAGAGCCGGTAGCAGCTCTGCCCCATGTGTCTGAGTCTATCATTAATCTAGATACTTTAATTGAATAGTGCTTATAAAATTCAATTATTATAGCTTCTACACTTACTGGGGGGCAAGTAATGCTCATGAGGTACTGCCTTCCCTGGCCCCCGCTCGCCAACCAGGCCATTACCAACGATGCTGCACTAGGTGCTGGGAATCCCTGGCTCACTCAGGCACTGCTGGGGGGTCTCCAAGACCAAACCTGGCAGTGCTCAGGAGACCATGTGGTGCCGGGAACTGAACTCAGGCTGAGGGGCCTGTCAGTCATGTCCCTGACCCACTGTGTCTCGGCCTGTAGATCGACTCTGACCACACTACTCTATTCAATAAAGAGCTTCTACCTTTGTGTTTATGCTCTTCAGGAATAAAACACTAGTTCACTTCTTCCTTATTAGTAAATCTTCGTAAGAAAGTATTTCTAGTGATGCTCAGAAAACACAGACTTATAATATGTACTTTGTAAGCACCAGTTCTGCTACCATGCTCTGCTAATTTCAGTTGATAATTATCAACTAAAAAGGCTGAGGCTCGACCAGTCCCGGCACTGGCCATGTAACTGGAGCTGAGAGTTGGTAGGTCAATTTTTAATTGACTTCAAAACAGAGACTACACACCCCAGGCTTCTGCAATAAGTGGCTGAATTTTGTTTTCTTTCTGATAAAAAAAGGAAAAACATTAATAAATATGTATACCCTGGAAGACATTCCTCCTTATATTAAAAGCAGGTCATTAATGCAAACCAAATGTTGTATTAAAACTATGTGAGAGTGGTAAAATATGTAATTATTTAACTGATAATTTTTCTTAGCTGTGAAAATGTAGCCTCCAGGCATTTATCTTCAGAAGACTGTCTCATCCCCGACTCCCACCCCACATAATTGTGGAGTATCACAACAGCAACGCAGACAAATGTGGCATAAAAACAGATTAGATTGATTTGTTATTAAATAGATTGTGAAGCCTCAGGGAGGACAGCTATTATAACAATTCAGACACTACAAAGTCTGGCAAACTTGTCAGGTTTTTCCCCTGTTGGCAGACATGCCATGTTCATTTTTGCAGAAAGCTGATTAACTGCTGAAAACGCACCAACGGACAGCGCTCAGTTTTAGGAAGCTAATCACATTTTCAATTTTCTTTTGCCATACATCATTGGCTTCGAGCTGCAGCAGTTAACCAAAGGGTTAAGAAAATATCTCCACCGTTTCTGTTCCAGGTCTTTAACCTGCCAAATGATAATTAGAATGTGCAGGTAAATCAACCTTCCTTTACCTCATCATAAGAATAACTATATAAACAGTAAGCAAGTCCCCAATATTCTAAAATGTAGATTTGGACAACTTAAATGTATTATTTCACATATAAAAAAAAATCTGTTTCACCCACGTATCTGCCATAACCCTAAAGGATTTATATTGTAAAAATAAGATAAGATGGTGTATTTGTGTCGTGAGGTATGAAGACACATACTATTTTATAGAATATATTCCAGGCCTCTTAAAGAAAAAAAAAAACTCAAACCAAACCACTAATAGTATAAACAAATGTACTCTTTGGAAAAATATATCAAGAATATGAAAGAGAAGGAAATTCAATAGATCACAAAGATATGAAAAACATGCAATATGATTAGTAAACAAAAGGCGAAAAGTAAAATTGGATATTAGACTAGCACCATTCCCAAAGCTAACCCAATGTAGCTACATTAAAATGTTGCCATTACAACAAAGGGGCCAGATATTAGTACAGGGAGTAAAGAGTTTGCCTGGGATGCAGCTGACCCGTGTTTCCTCTTTAGTATCACATGTGGTTCCCTGAATATCACCCTGAGCACTGGTGGGTGTATCCCAAAAAACAAATGAAATACGAAACTAAAACACAAAACCTGATACCTAAACAGACTGGTGCTGGGTGCAATGTTTGTTCCTTCAGAGAGCAATTGAGAACCTTACACATGTAAGGCACTGCCCATTGAGGTGTTGCAGGTGTAGTTGCGGTGTCCAGCTGCGTTGGCAGGTGGCAGACAGGAGACAGGCTTGTCTACATCCAGAGCTCTGCCCTGTGGTCCCTGGATGGTTGATGGTCTCACATAGAAAAAAAACTGGGCCCCTTGGGATGAACCCAGAGCCACGGCAGAGCCTGGAAAGCTACCCATGGTGTATTCAATATGCCAAAAACAGTAACGATAATGGACCTCATTCCCAACAAACGGAGACTTTACTGGCGCCCACTCAAGCAAATTGATGAACAACGGAAGACAAGTGATACAAGTGATACACATGTAAGGCAGTTAAAACCTCAAGGATGTTTTCTAAGAAGCGGAAATCTGATTCTACAAGAAGGAAACAACAATAGAACATACAAGAGCAATGAACATGTAAAGTAGATCTAAATATATCATATGGGGAGATATGCGTAAAAGATGCTGAGAAAAAAATTTACTGAGTAGAAAAGTCGGGGGCGGGCGATAGCCCAGCGGGTAGGGCGTTTGCCTTGCACACGGCCGGCCTGTGCCGGCCCAGGTTCGATCCCGGAATCCCATATGGTCCCGAGCACCGCCAGGAGTAAATCCTGAGTGCAGAGCCAGGAGGTAACCCCTGAGCGTCGCTGGGTGTGACCCCAAAAAAAAGCAAAAAAAAAAAAAAAATCGAAGTTTATATGCCATCTGTATATATTAAATATAAAATAAAAGATTGGTCATTAATGCAACTAATGCACCTATGTGAGAGAAAGCACGGAATGAATATTGTAAGACAGTAGTTAGCCACTATGAAGGGAGAAAGGGGCAAAAGAAACCAACAATAAAATACGAAGTTTCAATTCTCTGCTGATAGCGCTTATCTTTCTTACATTATTTCTCTGCAGTTGTCTTGTTCTTGTTTGGGGGGAACACCTGGTAGTATTCAGTGCCCCTCAGTTGTCAGGGATCATGTTAGCCAGACTTTAATATTTCTTAGCAACTCTCATGATACAGATAAAAAAATCATAAAGTGCAAAAATGGCACAAAAGAAATACAGAATATACAAATAAATAATAACTTGCAAAGTGGTAAAGACAGATTTTTAAAAAAGAACCTGAAATATTCTATATGGTTTACTTAAACAATAATCTATCACTATATGCCGAAAGTAAAAAAAAAAAAAGACAAATTGTGGGGACAAAAAACCCGATAATTTCTGTATTGATTCAATAATCCATTATTATTATATATTTTAAAGTAGCAATTATAATGTGAGCTATGAAAAATTACAGAAAATGAAATAATGTTATTTTAATTAAACTGGCTCCTTGAAAGATAATTAAATAATGACATGGTACATATATTTCAGATGCATGGCGTCTGAATTTTAAAAAGTATTTTACTCATCATTAATTAGGAAAATTAATACATCTGGGCTGATTGCTACATAGTAAGCTACATATATAATACATGTAAAGTGTGATTAGCAGTGTAAAGCCCTTCTACCCCAAACTTCAATATACCTGTGAACTGCTTCCCTTCTGGTGGTTCTTCTTAATCATATCACCCACTTGACATTTTAAAATACTTAGTCAAAATAACAGGGCAAACACTTTCGACTGTTTATTCACTAGTTACCTCTTTTTTTCTGAGTTTGCCAAGGAAGCAAACTGCTCTCATTGTATTTGGAAGATCTGTAAGAATAAGCTCAGAAAGTAAAACTTGCCATTGGAGAAGGCATGAATTAAGAAACTGAAAAGACCCTAGTTGAAGACATCAGACTATCCTTGAGAAATGGCAGTTTGTACTTACTTTTCTAGTCATGTTAGGCGAAATAAGTTTGAAGTCCTGAACATAATCATTTATTGTGAAAACCACTTGGCTTTTTAGGGTAAAATTAGGTTTGCATCACCAAGCACTGAACACATAATCTATCTTGGGTTCACTTGCTGTATAAGAAACTGTCTGAAACTGTATACATTCTGTATAAGAAACTCAGTTTAGGGCCAGAGCGATAGTCCAGCAGGGAGGGCGTTTGCCTTGCATGCGCTGACCAGGGTTAGATCCCCGGCATCCCATATGGTCCCCTGAGCACTGCCAGGGTAACCCGTGAGCATCACTGGGTCGCCCCCCAAAAAAAAAAGAAGAAAGAAACTTAGTTTATCCAAGCTTAATTCAAATAGGTAGAGAGAGAGTTGCTACTTGGATTTGTATGTCCCAGGTGAAACTGAACGGCAGGGAGACGGTAATTAAAATGCCTCTCGGAGAACAGTGCCTGAGCAAACTGCTCAGATAAATGACTTCCGTGGAGCTGCAGGTCAACCTTGAGACTCATTTGTATCTTTCTGATGTGGCACTCTTGACTGTGTTCCTAACAGGGCTGTACCAGAGAAATCTAGTGTTTCTAAATTTAGTCAGAAGAGCACCATTTAATAAATACCCTCTGCAGAGATGTCAAAGAAGGTTTCTCATAGTTGAATTAAAATACGGAATGGCTTATTCTTCATTTAGTCTAAATTAGAAATGGCGGCAAGAGCTTTTATTTGTTCGGCCATTCAGAGAGTCACTAGTTGGCTAAGGAAATCAGCCAGCGGTGTTCTGATGAACACCAGACAACTTCCAAGTAGCTTTATCCACAGGCTCCTTAAGGAACTCCAGGCAACTAGCTCAGCAACACACAAGAGGCTGCTTTAAGAAAGCAAAGGACAACCTTTGTGAGGGAGGACGGAGCTGAGCGGCCAAGGGAAGCTGCTGGTGCTCCCCAGGTCTTTGCGAGGGAGGAGGGAGCTGAGCGGCCAAGGGAAGCTGCTGGTGCTCCCAGGTCTTTGTGAGGGGGGACGGAGCTGAGCGGCCAAGGGAAGCTGCTGGTGCTCCCCAGGTCTTTGTGAGGGAGGACGAAGCTGAGCGGCCAAGGGAAGCTGCTGGTGCTCCCCAGGTCTTTGTGAGGGAGGATGGAGCTGAGCGGCCAAGGGAAGCTGCTGATGCTCCCCAGGTCTTTGTGAGGGAGGACGGAGCTGAGCGGCCAAGGGAAGCTGCTGGTGCTCCCCAGGTCTTTGTGGAGGGAGGAGGGAGCTGAGTAGCCAAGGGAAGCTGCTGGTGCTCCCCAGGTCTTTGTGAGGGAAGAGAGGGAGCTGAGTGGCCAAGGGAAGCTGCTGGTGCCCCCAGGCCTCTCCCTGCAGGCTCCACACAAGAATACCTGTAAAAACGTTCAGTGAATTTTCATTTTCCCTCTCTTTAACATCCAAGACACGGATTTGCGATCGTCCAGAACATGAAAGAGCCCCAAGCAGTCCATGAGTTGATGGTGAATGCTCAAACCAACATGATATTCTATCATGGAATATTATTTACTAATAAAAAGGAGTCTGACACATGGTCCCACACGGCTGAGTGTGGCAAACATCACACAAATGAAAGAGGATCCTGCTGGGCTCCATCTGTGGGGAGGAGCGAGGGCAGCGTCCACAGCAGATGGACCATTATCTGGGGCTGGCTGGAGCCAAAAAGCAGGAGTGCTAGCGAACAGTAGATTTTAGATGAAAATGCCATCACTGTTCAACTCTATGAATATATGAGAAAGTAACTTAGAAATACGAAGTTTATGGCACCTGAAAAATATCTCAATAAAGCTATTAAAAAACTAAGGCTGGGCTTGAGGCAGAAATGAAGGTGAAAGGGACAGACTTCATCACGCATCTTCCCGAACTGGTGCATTAAATAAGTAATAAACTGTCAAGGCACAACATTCAATCTTTTCAAAGGCTCTTCACTTTTCAAGAATATTATTTGAGGAAGTTTATTTCACAATGACTTAAAAGTACTCACTGAAGAAAATATCTGAACCATGAAAAAGGCTTTTCTGCTAAAGTCAGCCCTAGAACATTTTTTCGAATTTTTTAATACCATCAATAGAATCCTTGATTGGCACCACAGATGACCCTATAAAGTGTAAAAAAATTCAAAATAGCTGAGTGCTATCAAATCTTTTCATTAAAAAATACCACAGTTCTTCTCATAAGTAGTGATAAGACTATTTGTCAAGACTGTGTGACCTTTGTGGAAGCATAAAGAATTCCACTCTAGCGGGGCTTTAAGTCAGCTGAGAAGGGAGAGAAACATCTTAGGAAAAGAGTGTGAGGTTATTTGATATCAATACTGCCTCTTAGATTTCCCCTCATACCAGTTGATATAGACGGAGATTTTTTCTTAGGATCTAGAATCACTCCTAATACCAGAAGCTTTTAGTGAACACTGTACAATGCTTCCAAATGGGCTTATCAGAAATGGAAACAATACACAAAAATAAAATAAAGAACTTAAAACTGTGTTTTAATCCCACAAAATTACTTTTAATGCTTTATATACCTATGAAAAAGAATGTTTCCCCCATTTGGGGCCATACCCATACTTACTCAGGGGTCACTCCTGGTGGTACTTAGGAGACCATACTGGCATGCCTGGGATTGAACCTGGGTTGGCTGCGAGCCAATTCAGTGCCCTATGAGCAATGCTACCACTCTGGCCCGAAGAGATTCACCCTTTGAACTGACATTTTTACTCCAAAACAAATTCAAGTTTAGTGTTTCATCTCAGTTAGAAGATAAAAACAGGTAGAAAAGTTATGCGCTTCATAGAAATCAAATTTCCCTTTCAGCATCGACAACTAACGTTTACGGTAATCTACAGTTACTGGGAAGGGACAGTCTCTGTTTTGGGGCAATGGAAGACGCCAAGTCTGCCACAGTTTTAAAATTCTTTGTGACAATATTTAACAGAGTGCTTTGGACTCAGAGACAGTCTTTTTTATATTCAGTCATTCTCCAGGTCTAATCACTTTTCGTCTCTCTGTGTTCCGCCACCCAAGAAGCTAATGGATGAAGGGGATTTTCCTGCTAGCACTGAGTGTGCAGGACACGTTATTTCTCCTCAAGGGAGTCTGTCTCCCTCGAGTTCTCCTGGTCATGACGTCCACCCAGAGTGAAGCTGTCACTGGAAACTGGTAGTGAACTCTAACCGCTACTCAATCACCATCCTCAAGTTATTGGTTCCGTCCCAAGCAACTTGTCCCTCTAGGAATTTCCCAGACAAGCAAAACCTAGGACTGGTATAGCAAGGTGGGACCTTGGGAACAAGAGAAAAAAAAAAGTCACGGAGAAGAAATTTAATCTGACTTAAAAACACTTTTTTGTTTGTCCTTGCTCTTCTAGGCCACAGGTCTTACTCTGGGCTCTGAGCTCAGGGATCAATTATTCCTGGCAAGCTTGGGGGACGATAGGGGATCGATCCCAAGTCAGTCACATGCCAAGCAAATGTCTTACCTGCGGCACTATCTCTCTGGTGCCCTCAAATATGTTTCTTGACAGTAATTAAAATGTAGAAGACTTCTGAAAGGATTCGATTTTTAAAAAAATATGAAATTGCTATATATGCTGTGTACTGCTAATACATATATGCCCAAACTGTCAGAAAATTATAAACTATTCGCTACAAAGGGCAAATTATCTCTAAGTAAATCACATCTGAATACATCTGCCTTGAAAATTAAGCATTTATATCATTGTTAGAAATATGATTTCCTCCCTCTATTTTAACTTTACAAATTCTTGACCATGAGCACTCTTCAAGTGCAACTGGTGAAAAAACAGAACAGGTCAGGGAAGCAGTACGGGGGTTAAGGCGTTTGTCTTGTATGAGCCCAATTCGATCCCTGGCACAGTAAATTGCCCCCAAGAAATGCCAGGTGTAAACACTTGCCCCCACTAAGATAACTGCAGAAAATAACGACAGCCTTGACTCTTCCTCCCTGGTTGCACCTTCGGAGGCTCAGAAGGTGAGCCCCATACTTTGGACTATAGGGCCTTTTCACTGTCATTCGATCCCAGAAATCTAAAACAGACCCAGACCAGAAAGATGCTCTCATTTGATACTGGCAAGGGAATAAGAATCAATCTCATGTTCATCAGTATTTGGATCTGAAATACTTTTTGGTTAGTCCCTGAGAGGCAAGAGTTCTACAGGGCATGTTTTTGCTGAAGCCCTCGGCTTGAGATCCTCCTGAGACATGGTACAGGCCTCTGGTCCCCAGGGCAAGCCTGTTGCTAAGGCACATGCTCTGCACACCTGCACGAACACCAGCACTACAGGACAGCTCAGCGCTGGGGCCCACCATCACCCAACGCTCTCCAAGCTCCCATAGAGAGCAATAGTCACGTGGGCAGGCTGCATGCTCAGAGGCCCAGAACGGTTCATTCCATCTGTGTGTGCTGATGTCATCCCAGAATGGGCCTTCCGGAGAACCACCGCTCGCTAAGTGCTATTCCCTCCACTCAGAGTCCATCGGCTAGGGAAGAAGCGGCCTCTGTGTCTGATTTTGTGATTCAGAGGGAGACCATGGAGAACCGCTGTGGCCGCCATAGAGTGGCGTCTTCCAACACTAGTGACTTACAAGTGAAAAAAATGGGGACTCAGCTCCAGGAGTGGTGGTGGCTTCCCTGGAAACAAGCTCGTTTTTTTCATCACAGAGATACTCTGAATCTGGTTATTTATTACTTTCTTCTCTTCAGCATGGCCACTAGAACACATTTGGAACCAAAGAGGCTCAAAACTTTTTAAAAAAATAAGTGAAATGTTAAATACATTTTGTGTATGATTTTAACCTTGACTTCCTTTGATTTTACTATACTAAATGATCCTTTTGTCTTAATTTCCTTAGCTATCTTTGGCTTTTCAATACTTTTTTTTTTTTTTTTTTTTTTTTTTGCTTTTTGGGTCACACCCGGCGATGCTCAGGGGTTACTCCTGGCTTTTTGCTCAGGAATTTCTTCTGGCAGTGCTCGGGGAACCATATGGGATGCCAGGGATCGAACCCGGGCCGGCACAGGCCGGCCACGTGCAAGGCAAACGCCTTACCCGCTGGGCTATCGCTCCGGCCGCTTTTCAATACTATAAAGATGCTTGAAACACTTGCAGAATGAGGAAAGATATTAAAATATCATTATAGGGTCCTCAGTACAGGCAGACGTATAAGACTTATTGCACAGACTAACTCCAATAAGGTGGAATAATAAATACCCTGATAACTGTAGTATACATGCACACCAAAAATGCAGAAAAGCAGTAATTTATTTTCTTTCTATCCTATAAATAAATATATATAAACATATCAATAACTACACTGTATAAATGCATTAAGATTATAATGCCATTAGTAACTATTTTTATATCCTGTCTTAAATAAGGAGAAGTATTAAATACACAGATAAATATTCGTAACACATGTTGATGCTATTGTACTTGGCACAAATGCAGCAGAGCTGTAACTTGTCTGCTAAGTAATCCCAGAGCTCACTTGAAGGATTTCTCAATGCTGCAGTGATGGTATCAGGTCTGATGTATAACCTTCGGAGAGAGGAGCTCTCCACTGCAGACGAAGGATCATTATAAGGGAATCTGGTTACCGCAGGGCCTGGCAATGTGGCTCATGTGGAATGCCTGCCATGAGTGGGGTTTCGGCAGCACTGCCATTGGGACCCTGCAGCCATACCTGTGAAATCTCCAGAGTAATGTCACCAATTATCACGCCACTGAGCACCAAAACCAAGTGTGCAATACCCAGACATGGCAATAGCAACAGAAAAGGGAGGGGACAAAAAATATAAGATATGGATCCAGAGAGCTTATACAAGGCACTTGTCTTGCATACATTATGGCCCTGGTTCTATCTCCAAGCATCAGCTGGAGAGATTTCCTGAGGGTAGAGCCAAGAGTAAACCTGGCCCAAACCCCCTGACCCCCAATAAGGCTGATGATGATAATAATAATAATACTAACTGCTTTCTTTTTCAGTAAATTAAATGGGAAAATACCAGGTATGGTGTATTATAGAAAATCCTACATTTGAGTCAATAACAGAAATTACGCATTGTTTTAATCTTAGATTTTAAAGTTCTCACCGAGGCAAACTGCACACCAAATGCCAGTGGTCACTGAGCATTTCCGTTTTGAGAACACTTCCTACATAATTATATGCAGGGGCCCATTTTCTCCTTCAATGAAATGAGAACACCAGCGGTTAAACACTGAACTTGGGCAGAGAATGGAGCAGATACAGCACTTGCCTTACATGTGTCTGACGTGGCTCAGATCCCAGCACCCCTATAGTCCCAGAGCACCTCCATAAGTGATCCGGGAGTTCAGAGTCAAGAATAAGCTCTGACAAATGCCCAGAGTGGCCCCAAACCCAAATTAAACCAAACCAAACCAAACTCATTTTTGGCAGTACAAGCTGGAGGGAACCAAACTGGCAGTAACAATTGTAGGCCTCATTCCCATGACCTGAACTAATGGTTTGAGGCTCTTCATGCTCCTGGAGCAAGCAGATGCCCTTGGGCTACACTAGCATGTGACAGGACGTATGGAGATGTTACTGGTGCCCGCTTGAGCTAATTGATAACACTGGGAAGACAGTTTTAGAAATGAGGCGTGGAGAGGGCTCCACAGTAAACCAGTTAGCAGTCACGGGAGTCAGGTATTATCTACAGTTCGCGCCATTACCTCACTGAGTGAGGTCAATATGGCAAACACTTTCCACACCAAAAAAGGGGAATTAAAAATGCATTTCTTTTTCTTTTATGGCCTGAGAAGAAAAACTTACAGATCATCTTACCTGCTCTGACTTACACATCTAAATCAAACCGTATGAGTGACAGCGAGCCCCATTTTATTAACTAAACTTGCTTCACCTAAAGAATGAAATGAATTAGAAAGCAGTAACATGGTGGAAGCAGTAATCCCATTTCTAATTTCCTTTAAGTAATTCAGCCACAGCTGACAGGGATGCAGACACAGGTCCTAGAGCAGACTGCCGTGTAGTTTTCTGAGCTCCACGACCAACACTTGACAAAACAGGAAACAGGGGATCCCCTGATCTCTCAAGTGATACAATAAAAACACATGCCCCCTTTGCCAAGTTTGTTTCTAAAGAGGAAAGTCGGCTCACAAGCAGAGTTAACTGTCGCACCGGTTTGCATGAGGTCACTTGGACCTCCCTGAGCAACGAGGAAAAGGAGACAGAAATTCAGAAAGCACAAGAACAAGGCCAACAGGTGAAGTATCCCCACACAGTGAGCTTGGTTAGGGCTGGATATCCAGCCAGTGAACTTTGGGGCGGCTGTCACTCTGCTGGGCAGGACGGGAGATAGGAACGGGCGGGTCTCTCCCCATGGGAGAACTACAGGCACAGTGGCAGTCAGGAAAGCAGGATGAAGGGACAGACTTTCCCAGAGGAACCGGGAAGGGCCATAAAGAAGGTGCAGGGGCTGAATCTGGAGACCAGGAACTCGGAGCCGGCAAGCTCAGACAGGAGAAGGACACGTGAATCTAATCTTAGAAATCCACCCGACTGAAAACCCTAGCTTCCACAGTCCACGTCTCTGCCGCCAAGATAACAAAGGAAACGAGGACAACGATGAAAAACCTCTCAAGCCCCATGCTCAGATGCATTCTACCAGCACGTGGAATCACTCAGTGCAGAACTTTTGTCTTAAAAAGGATGCTCGACATTCAGTTAAATCCTGACTGCTTCGTCCTTCCTAGATATACCCTAAGTGGGGCAATCTTAAATTGGTATCACTGGGGCGGAGTGATAGCACAGTGGGTAGGGTGTTTGCCTTGCACGCAGCCAACCAGGGTTCGATCCTCAGCATCCTATATGGTCCCCTGAGCACCGCCAGGAGTAATTCCTGAGTGCAGAGCCAGGAGTAACCCGAGCATTGTCGGGTGTGAACCAAGAGCCAAAATAATAATAATAATAATAATAATAATAATAATAATAATAAATAATTGGTATCACTCCAAACTACTTCTTAGGAATTTTATCACATAGACATCCATAAGCAACAGCAAGTGTTATTATTTTACATTATATAGTATCTTGTATATATTTAGAGTGTTCATGATGACAATCTCCTAAATCTCTTATTTTGCAATTTATGGATTTCAGTCCAAAGTGTTTCTGGGAAAAATGTCTCTACAGATCTAGTTATCTTTCAACTGATCCTGAGTATCTTTATCCAGATAAGCTCTATTTCATGCTGATAGACAATTAAAGTTTTACTAATCTTTGTACTTTTAAAATCAATGTTACAATGATAACTGTCAGACTTAATCCAATGATAGTGAGTTCTTGAAACTTTAAATCTTACGTTTCTGCCTGCTTATTTCTCACTTATTATGTTATTTTGTTTTCTTTTGGTTTCTTTTTGGGTTACTCCCAGTGCGCTCTAGGCTTACTCCTGGCTCTGAGTTCAGGTATCTATTCGGGTGGGGCTGGGGACATGTGTGGTGCCAGGGATCGACCCTGGGTCGGGAGTGTACAGGGGACGCACCTTACCCACGACAGCTCTCCAGCTTCAAGTTCTTTTTTTTTAATTATTATTTTTTGCTTTCTGGGTCCCACCTGGCAATGCTCAGGGTTACTCCTGGCTCTGTGCTCAGGAGTTCCTTTTCTTTAAACTTGAATTTTAGAATATCTGACTGTGAGATCATCTTTAGTATGCTGGTTTTTAACTGGCGCGTCCTAGTCCTGAGCAACGTGGGGGAGTTAATTATGGGATCCGACAGCTCATGTATTGCAAGCGTGGGGATTCCAAAAAAGGGTGCGGCTCTTTGAAGGTCATGGTGTAAAGCAACGATCTAAGTTCAAACATAACAACCAGGGCACACAGTCTTTGGTGCCGACATGAGAACGAAACCCAAACTCCGGTGCTTTGGGCGGGTGTGGCAACTGTTCACCAGAACGCCTGTCAAGTCAGCTAAAATGTGTTTGCTTCTGCCTGTTTCCTTAGGTGGTGAATTGAATTAATGATACAGGAAGTATTTCTAGGAGTCTGCCAGGAACAGTTCTATACGGGTTTAGTTGGCTATTCTGCCAGAATGGGAGTCCTAAATGACCTCTCCAAAGGCTCAGTCAGGAGTGGAAAATGTGGCTCTGTGCAGACACAGCCGTGCGTGTGTAAGTTCTCGCTAGACATCCAGGACCCACCCATATTAATATTAATTTTTCTACTGGCATAAATCACACAATTAAAAAATCTGCTGGTCCATTCTATTCTGAAATGCACACTCTCAGGCGACTGAATCTGTGAGTTCTCTTTTTGGTTTAAAAGATGGCTAAGTTTGTATAAATATCCAAATAGCCGGTCAGCTAATGGCGGGTGTGCTCTGTCTAAGAACTTTATACTCTGCTTATACTGGGCTACCGTAATTTCAATGTTATCACAGACCATGGGCCTTTCATTTTGAAAACGAGTAGCTTTAAAGTTCATTTGTGATCATTTTAACCTGCTTGGTGAATTATTTCATTGGGTAGTACCAAGTCAGGGTCGGTAATTTTTATTTACACTTTGCTTATTATTTCTTACAAAACACAGCTGGAGCGACAGAGGAATAGGTCAAGGGCACATACCTTATGTGCACGAGGACATAAATTCAACCCTTAGCAGAACACCGTCACCCAAACACCACTGAGCTCAGCCCCAAAGGCACCAGTACCTCCAGACCTCGAGCACTTCCATCATTGGGCCATCTTTGGATCATGACCAGGAAGGCAGAGTATTATTGGAGGTAACCCTCAGTGTGCCAAAACACAAAAACAAATTGAAAAAATATTGTCAAATATTGAAACTGTATCACATGAAGATGCAATTTTAACAAGTTTTATTGTCTTTCTTAGTATAGTTTATAATTTAATAAAATTCACAAAGTAGCAAACAGCTACTTTGGAATAAGCAAACTAAACTGCAAAATATAAGTAAAGGAAGTATTTATGGGAGGCGTGATTAGAATATGTGATTTTGAGGAAAATCCAAAGAGGAGAAATAGCGACTTTAGTAATTAGTCTGTGGTAATAAAATCCATATTAATGTTAAGTTTCTCCTAACTGGAGAGTACACTACAGTGAAATCGACCATGTCAAAGCTGTTAATGATTGGGTTTCAGTCATACAGTATGATTCACAACACTGTATGACTATTATAATTTAATTATATTAGTCATACAGTGTTCCACCGCCCATCCCTCCACCAGTGCACATTTCTCATCACCAATAATCCCAGTTTCCCTTCCCTGTCCCCGAGGCTGCCTCTATGGCAGTCACCCCCCCCCATTATGGCTTGCAATACATACATCATTCAGGACTTATCATGCATTTCCCTTTGCCTACGTTCAATGCTCAGTTCTAGTCTGGCGTTATCAACTGAATTATTTCTTATAACAATTATTTTGTATAGTAGTTTAAAAACACTTGAAATATTCAAGGTAAACTGAAAGCATTTTAAAATGCTAACCAAATATTTAGAAATAGTTCTTAGTTTAAAATGTCACTGTTTTAAAAAATCCATTAGTTTCGCCAAATAATTAGCAATTAACTGTGGAAAAACATTTTTTCTTGGTGCCTATGTATGAACGATTAAACTTCTATAGGTAGTGGAGTCCTCGGTGCAGAAGTTTACCTACACCATATAAAACCCAGGACCGAAAGAAAACTCAACATTGCACGAAGCACCTTGAAATTAAAATAAATTGACACTTTGATGTCCAATTCAGAAAGGCGAGTTAACAGTGACAATTCTAACAGGGTCATTTGCTGTCTTGGGATCACTTAACACGGCATATAACTTGAAGGTGTATAGAAAGATAGAGCCACCCGGCCCTGTACCTGGTGCTGGCGATGCTTGGTGATTCTGCTCCAAGCCTACATCTTTCTAGCTGACTGGCAACAATCTGCCTTTCCACCTCCAGTTCTCTGGTGAGTCGCTGAAACTGAAGCTCCTGTGATTCAAGAAAATAAAAGGCAGATAAGGTGCCACGGCTGCTGCTCAGGCGATGAATGGATGAGTATATGGCACCAGAAACAAACACACCTATCACAGAACGCTAGGCTCTGTGAATTCGAATTTTGATCTATATTGGTTCTATATTTCAAACTTAAAGGCATTAGAATACAGCCTTTTGTGGAGTATGAACCCATTAAAGACGTGCTTTTTGATTTGTGATTCTAACTGCAGTCTTCAAACAGCATTTCTAGTACAATGCTGTATTAAACATCTGTAGAAATTTTTACTAGATGTATCTGCATCATAGGTACAAAACCTAAAACTTTCAATGCTCAATGGCTAAATTATATCCCATAAACTGTGGACCAGACGGTATTAAAATGTGCACCTTTCTGTGATGAGTATCACTGGACCATATTTCATATAAAGCTTAATTTATTAAGGAAAAAATAACTCCAATAGCAAGGGAAAGTCTTTCATCTTTACCAACAATAGAAACAAAAATCTAATGACTGTCACAAATACGTTCCTGTGTCACTGTACGAAAGAAAGCAACCCCACACCCAATCCAGCAACTGAGAAATAACACAGAAATTACAACTAGTAAACACTGGCAGTCGAGCTAAAGGACTACCACCCTCCGAATCATGTTGCACCGGTCAGCACAAAACTTCTAGCACGGTGGTTTTAACTTCATTTGTATTGATGTAATTTTACTTGACAGGAGTTTAATAAATAGAAAGTGTAACCGGCTGTGAAACACCCACAGATTAATGCAAGTACACTCTGCAAGCTTATGTGACCTCTCTGGTACCTCAAGCTCTCCTGAGCCATATTATCTCCTTGGAAGTTTACCAGAAGCCAAAGGTGATCTGTAAATAGTTTAATTAGACAAAGACTATGAGTTCAAAACACCAGGCTTGTAAAATCTATACCTAGAACTAATTAGATGTAAAAACTACCTAAAGGATGATTTACAATAAAAAGCATTTGTTTGCTATGCAAAATCTAAAATAGAATTTAGCTGAAAGGTGTGTTAATTCCTGTGAAATCAACAAATATGCAACTAATTACCTGACAGCATTAACTTTTTAAATTCTACAAACTATTCATAGAATATTCATAGATTATTATTACATATTATTTTACATAATTATATGTGTGTGCATATACACACATACATATGAATAAATTATTAATAGAACAATTGTTAAGAACCAGTCCCTAAACTACTTACAGCTTTTTGATACTGAAAATTCTTTACTAATGAGCCCTGGATAGCATAGTACAGGACTGGGCATGGCTGAATAATAGTTGGTTGAGAAGCACTGTCCAAGATGATTATAAGAGGTCTGACTGCTTCTGCTTATCCACTCCAGGCCAGTGGTCCTAATAAATATTTAGGTACAAAATGCCAGATAACAATTTAAACTCTGTGTCATTTATTTTAAGGACAGTCTTTCTTTGCCTTTACACAGCATCATTTTTCTTTTCTTGTGGTTCCCCACTCTTCTTCCGATTATTTCTCTAAATTGTTGATTATACATCTAGAAGAGAGGATTGACAACTCCCATCAAGCTGTGCCAGGAAAGCACTAATTGTCCATGCACAAACCTCCTGCCTGAGCCATCACTGTGTCCTGAGTTCACTGGCTAGGAGAGACTGAGGGAGCACTGGGGTCATTACTCACTTGGGGGATGGCCCAACACCACTATGATGAGTCAAAGAGAGAGTGAGGGAGCACTGGGGTCGTTAACTCACTTGGGGGATGGCCCAACACCACTATGATGAGTCAAAGAGAGAGTGAGGGAGCACTGGGGTCGCTTGTCGGGGAACGCCGCGGGTCCCCGACAGTGTCAGGACAGAGGTTGTCTTCTACCTCCGAGGACGCGGGAGAACAGATGAAAACTCACGAATCCGGTGCAGTTCCAAAAATGGCTTTTAATAGTACCCAAAGCTCTTCCACAGCAATCCAATATAATGAACAAACTCTAGCTCTGGTCCGAACTTAGATCATACAAAAGAGCCTAAGTCTCCCACCAAAAGAGAGAGAGGATCTCACCCGAGATGGAGTCCTACCCAGAAGAAGGAGCAAAAGGCCAAAGAGCAAAAGGCCAAAAGCCAAAAGCCAAAAGCTGAAGGCTGAGGAACCAAAAGGCAAAAGGTGAAGGGGCCTTAAGTCAGGCCCTTATATACACCAAAGTAATCCAATCGGGAGGTTGTCATGTCAACAAAGAACCCTCAACAGAGTGTAGTGCCACACCCTATTGCAGGTATAAACAAAGGTTACACCAAGGACTAATCCGAGATTATCTCTTATGTAAAATACTGGAGAGAGGGGGCTGATATAAAGTAATACATCTTAACTTCATGAGCTTCATGTAATCTAGATGGTACCCACAAGGTCCTTCTTATTATTATCTGCACCAGGGTGATTCTGAGTATCTTGTTCTCATGTACTGAAAGGGTCACACTCGCCTGCTTAGAGCAAACTAGTATGATCCTTCCTATAGTCTTGCTTTAGTCTCAGCGTAGCCAGGGTGGTAGTCTCCTGGTAAATTCTAACTGTCCCACGTTGGGTGCAGTGGGTATAAAGAGGAGCTGTGCCCAATCTAGAAAAAATAGAAGTCTTAGTAGATGTATAAGTCAGAAGTTATTCAATCAAGGTGACTTCTGTAACTGCCACACCCTCTAGCAGTGTTTACATAGAAGAGAGGTCTCATTAGAATGAACCTTGACTTAAATAAGATTAAGCTGGGTGTGGGCAAAACAACAAAGCTCCCAGATTAGCTAAATCTGTCCTCCAACAGTTACTCACTTGGGGGGATGGCCCAACATCACTATGATATGAGCCAAAGAGAGAGTGTGGGAGTACTGGGGTTGTTACTCACTTGGGGGATGGCCCAACACCACTAAGAGTCAAAGAGAGAGTGAGGGGAGCACTATGGTTGTTACTCACTTGGGGGATGACCCAACATCACTATGATATGAGTCAAAGAGAGAGTGAGGGAGCACTAGATAGGTCTTGATAGATAGCTAGACACTTAGAGGGATAGCCCATAGATACATAGCTACATGAGATACAAAGAGAGAGACATAGAGCACATAGATAGATACTTAGATAGATACTTAGATACATAGGCCCATAGATCACTATAGATATGATTCAAAGATAGATGCATAGGTAGATACACTAGATAGGTACATAGATAGACACATGGAGATGGCCCAGACAGACAGACAGACAGATAGACAGACAGACAGAGAGACAAGGTGAGTAAAGTGGGGTCTTTACTCACTTGGGGGATGGCCCAACATCACTATGATATGAGTCAAAGAGAGAGGGAGCACTGGGGTCTTTACTCACTTGGGGGATGGCCCAACATCACTATGATATGAGCCAAAGAGAGAGTGAGGGAGCACTGGGGTCTTTACTCACTTGGGGGATGGCCCAACACCACTATGATATGAGTCAAAGAGAGAGTGAGGGAGCACTGGGGTCATTACTCACTTGGGGGATGGCCCAACACCACTATGATATGAGTTAAGAGAGAGTGTGGGAACACTGGGGTCGTTACTCACTTGGGGGATGGCCCAACACCACTATGATATGAGTCAAAGAGAGAGTGAGGGAGCACTGGGCTCTTTACTCACTTGGGGGATGGCCCAACACCACTATGATATGAGTCAAAGAGAGAGTGTGGGGAGCACTGGGGTCATTACTCACTTGGGGGATGGCCCAACACCACTATGATATGAGTCAAAGAGAGAGTGAGGGAGCACTGGGGTCGTTACTCACTTGGTGGATGGCCCAACACAACTATGAGTCAAAGAGAGAGCGAGGGAGCATTGGGCTCTTTACTCACTTGGGGGATGGCCCAACATCACTATGATATGAGTCAAAGAGAGAGTGAGGGGAGCACTGGGGTCATTACTCACTTGGGCGATGGCTCAACATCACTATGGTTCAACTCAAAAGAGAATGAGCCATTCACCGAGAGAAATTCACTTCACTGGATATTTATCATGTCTGTGCAGTCTGTTTTGGCCTCCTTAAAAAAATGGTTGGGAAATTTCCTGCCTGAACAGGAAGTTGAACGTTGGCTTGGCCACGTGCCAGGCTGTGACTCAGGAGTTGATACCAGAACACACAAAGCTCATTTTCTCTTTCGTCCACCTACCTGATGCATTTCCAAAGTCAACGTTATTAGTACATGAATGATGTCACGAGTTGCTATCTTTATACCTGGTGATAGTGAAGTGATTATTTGTTTTACTGGATCAATTTTATCGCGCAGATTAGGATGCTGTTCCTGAAAGCTCAGTTACAGGCAGGTTTGCAGCCACTTATTCAGCCATGCCAGTTTTTTCTCCTAAGAAACGTTGACTGATACACCTTCGGCAACAATTTACATTTGCGGATGCTAAGAGGACCTACGTAACTAGCTACTACTCCATTTTAAGATTAAAAGTTGGCCAATTCCTTCAGCATGCGTAGAGACTGAGTAAAGCCCGTTGTATTTCCCTGCTTGCAGTGGAGTTTCTAATATTGACCATCATGAACTGCTTTTATCAAAATCACCCTACCCTCTATTTGCCTACACTACTTACAAGCAGGATATTATTCAAGTCCGCAAAATGCCAGGAAGCTATAAAACATAAAATCTGCAAAGGTTACCAAATACCTGTCCATATTTACAAGTAAATTATATGTATGCATTGCTATAAAATTATCAGTATTATACAGAATATAAATTAAACACCCACATGTGGCTGGCACCAAGATGGATAAGTAAGAAATAAATATCGGAGAATTCGCTTTACACTCTTTGATAAGGTAGACATAGACAAGGATATGAAAACACATGCTATGATTTCTAAAGTAATGCTCATTAAGATAATTTTAGGGGCCAGAGTATTTGATCATATAGCAGGTAGTTGCCTACACACAGCAAACCCGGGCTCAATCTCCAGCACCCCTTAAGATCCTCTGAACCTAAAAGGAGGGATCCCTGAGCACACAGCCAGGTGTCAATCCAAAGCTCCACTGGGCGTGGTCCATTCCCTTCCCCAAGGAAGATTACGGAGAGATATAATCTACAATTTTTAATTTTTTAAATTAAAGAAATCTTTAAAGAAAATAGTGTCAAGGCTGGTTCCTCAATTTACACCTAAGATTGTGCACCTGAATTATAGGGGGATCCTTTATTTTCTTTTGAGAAGAACAAGGAAAACCTTGAAAGCATTTGTTAAGTTTGGTATGAGATGACTTCCTCGGAGAAAGTCAAAAGTTACTGCTAAGCTACAAAAAATGGGGTCAATTCACATGTATTGGGGACTCTTCTTTATATTTAGCTCATTACTCTCAGGAAGTATGTTGATACGTAAAATCTCTGATCCTGCAGAAGAGAACAACTTTACCTTATGATGCCACACAACGTGTATGGTAGACAGGGCTGTAGCGCCCAGGAAGAGCAGTGCCCGCTGTCTGTATGGGGGGCACCTCCCTCGCAGAGACCCTTGGCTTCAGGGCTTGCCCGTGGCACAGACTGTAATCAGCCCCTGGCTGAGGAGGAATAGGTAGGGCCAGGAAGCTCCAGAGTGCCAGGTAGACTGGGCTAAGCTATCCCTTCCAGTATTCTGCTTTGGTCTCCTCTCCATAAGAGTTAGCTTGGAATAAGTAACTAGAACAGGGAAACTCTTAGTGAGAGCACAATCTCAGAGGGAACTGGACTTTGGGCTTCTTTTTGTATAATAAAAACTATTTTTACATATCGTGAGATCCTTCTAATGTACAAAAAAGAATACACAGTAATACAATGAGGGGCTGGAATGATAGCACAGAGGAAAGGGCCTTTGCCTTGCACGAGGCCAGCCCTGGTTCAATGTCTGACATCCTATCTGGTTCCCTGAGCACTGCCAGGAGTAATACCTGAGTACAGAGCGATGAGTAACCCCTGAGCATCATTGGGTATAACCCAGAAAAAAAAAAAAAGAATAATACAATGAGGTTTGGAGACCACTGAAAGAACCAGCTATGACAAATCGTAGTATTTCGGTATACTTGCTGCATTTAAAAATAAATAAATAAATGAATGAATGAATAAATAAATAAATAGATAAATAAATTACAGATATAGTGAAGATCCTTGTTTTCTTTCCTGATTCCCTTATTTCCCCTTCCCAGAAAAGACCACTTTCCAATTTGCTGCACAATACATACATGAATGTTTTACAGGATTACCACCTCATGTCTACAGATCACAAAGGATGTGTTGTATTGCTCTACCAATGGCGGCACAGAGCCTTCCCTAGATCACTTAGTTACAACATGCGGTTTGTCGGTATCAATAAGTTTATGGTGTAGATCTGATTTTCATTGCTCATTAGCACTCAGTTACCACTGCAGCACCATGAACTCACATGCTCCCATCGTAGCAAACCTTTGGGTTCAATTCCATTTTTGTACAATTACAGCTATTCTGCATAACCCATCTGATGCACGTGTACCCTATTTCTTCAGAGGAAGACTTACAAGTGTAACTGTTGCATTAACTGTGTAACTTGTCAAAGCAAGTTAATGCAAGACTAACAAGTGTAACTGTTGCGTTGAAAGCTGCGCCTGCTTCTTCAAGTTCGACTTGATAATAACTGATTCTTGAGCTGCATTCTGCAAAGGCTGGGCTGGCTTACGAACAGTCAGCAGTGGATGAGAGCTGCAGTTCTGTGTGTATTAACTGACAGCGATGTGCACCGGGTTTACATTCCACTTGGGGGTGGGAAGATGGTAATCTGATGGGCGAAGGGTATAACCTTACATCGATTTAAGTTTGTATTCCCTGAAAACCAACATCTTCTCCTATTTGCCATTTGACACTCACAGGTGGGAATTACCCCCAACTGCTCTGACCCAAGCTTGCCCCATTACACAGGGAAGAGGCTTCGTCTCTCCCTTACTCGAATATTGTAGCTTGTGACATTTTACCTATGCTGAGAGATGTCCCTTAGGCCACCTACTTTGGGCATCGCTAAGTCACTCTGCAGGCTGTAAGCATGAAATGATACACTCGGGAAAGCGGTGATCTATGGCAGACACCGTCAAGGTGAAAGTCAAGTTTACTCTGATGTTATCTTAGTCTCTACTTTATTATTTTTTTTTGGGGAGGTCACACCCAGTGATGTTCAGGACTTACTCTGGGCTCTGTGCTGGGGATCACTCATGGTGGAACCCATGGAGGATCATACGGGTGCTGAGGATCGATTCCAGGTTGACTATGTACAAAGCAACCACCCTATCTGCTGAATAACTACTCCGCCCCAATATTAACTTCAGTTTCTCTAAGTTACTGAATTTTCTTTCCAGATTATCTCTTTTTTTTTAAAAAAGTGAATTTAAATAAATGGAATCTAAATTTGCTTGACTTCATTTATGTGAAAGACTGGTTAAAGCTATGAATCTGTCTAAATGGAAATCCCTATAACTTTTCTCTGAGCTATATTCAGGGGAATGTTTTTAACTCACATTTCTGTATGTGCCCTGTAAAGAACTTTTATCCTAACCCTTTCTAATGACAATATTTTCTATTTTTGAGGTTTCTAGTTGGCTCTTTTCATAGCCACCTATTTGGGAAGAAGTCATTTTCCTCTTTAGATTCACCTTCCCCTAAACTCCCGCTTTCACATGAGGCCTTTAGTTGATAATTCAGTGCTCTTTTAAATAGAAACACTACGAACGCTGCACATCTAGTCAGGTCAGGGTCTGTCTCCTTTGGTTTCTAGGGGTCTTATGAGTCTTTGAGCACCGGGTATTTCCACTCCCATTCTTTCCCATTCTCCTATAAAGCTTTGATAAGCTTTCTTGCTTATCAAAGGTCCTCATCTTTCCCATTCTCCTTTGATAAGCAAGAAAGCTCCCGGTCCTTGGTTCAAGGAGTCTGTTCTGCGGTGGTCAGGGGACGATACGGGATGCTGTGGATAGAATCTGGAGTGGCCGCATAAAGCAAGGCAAACACCCTGCCCACTATACTGTTGTGCTGGCCCCATAAGTTAGTTCTCACTGGAGTAATACCAACGTATTCTCTACTCTACACTGCAAATTCTCTGTGGAAACTCTCCACCTTCTACTACAGACACTCTCCAAGATAATATTCTTCATCTGCAGATTTTTATTTGTGGGAGATGGTGTGTGTGTGTGTGTGTTTCGGGGAGGGATATGGAAGTGTGTGTGTTTGGAAGAGGGGGATGGAGGATGGACCACATATGGTAAAAATGTACCTGCTCTAGCCCAATAAGCTATCTCCTGGCCTGTTCTACATCTTTTTACTTCTAGAGCTTCTAAGCTCTTGCCGAAGTCTAGAATGACAGTCATTATAAGCACTATGATGACAATGAAGAGTATTCAGAACCGTTAGCTGTGACCCCTTAGACTTACTTCCCTGCAGCCTACTGAGCTCCCACTTCAGTGATGACTGATTGCCCCTTTCTTTTCAAGGTGAGGCCCCAGGCCTTCTTGCCTTTCTTTCTTTTGTGGTAACAGGAATCAAATCCTGTACCTCGCACATATGAATCCTGAGTTCTTCCACTGAGTCACATCTTACTCCTGCCCCTCAGTTTTAGGTCCTCATCTTTCTCATCAAAAAACATTGGTTCAGAGTTTGGAATCTGTTTCTTTACCCTTTGACTTATACTAACCTATTACTAATGTTTTATTTAAATGGACTATCCTTTAAGGTACAGCACCATACCAGGCATCAAAATCATCGAATTTCTGGTTTCTAATGTTTTTATAATTTCTCTAACAGAAATTAAAATATATAAAAAAGATTTTAAATGATCACCCATGTATTACAAACCTTCACATCAGCAATAAATGTACACGGAATCAATATACCTTTCCGTCTCTGCAAGTTATGGACAAAGTACTGAGCACTGAGTGTATTGAAAGAAAATGGATTATCACATTATATAATCAACGACTTATTAAAAGCATTTTAAGGGCCGGCGCAGTAGTACAGCAGGCAGCGCATTGGCCTTGCACGTGGTCAATCACCGCCATCACATACAGCCCTCCGAGCACTGCCAGGAGTAATCATCATAATTTAATAATTTAATATCTCGGGGCTGGAGCGATAGCCCAGCGGGTAGGGAGTTTGCCTTGCATGCGGCTGGCCTGTGCCGGCCTGGGTTCGATCCCCGGCATCCCATATGGTCCCCCGAGCACCGCCAGGAGTGATTCCTGAGTGCAGAGCCAGGAGTAACCCCTGAGCATCGCGGGTGTGACCCAAAAAAGCAAAAAAAAAAAAAAAATTTAATATCTCCCTTTCCCATTAAATTCTACCTTTCCATTTTACCTTTTCCCCCATAATATGCCACAAAAGTTTAATTTTTATTTTACTTAAAAAGAATTTTGGTCACCATTGAATATACACAAAGAGACTTAAGTGATAAACTCTAAGTATCTGCAGGGCTAGCCACAATTGTAAAAGAAGAGGAAGAGAGATGCAGAGACAGAGAGAGACAGAGAAAGGAAGAGAGGAAATGGGGGTACCTGCTATTGAAGCAGCCTGGGGTGGGCATGAGGGGGTGGGGTACATTGGTGGTGGAAATGGGGCACTGGTCGAGGGATGGGTGCTGGAATAATGTAGTACCAAGAACCAATTATGAACACCTTTGTAATTGTATGTCTCACGGTGGCATAATAAAAAAAAAGAATTTTGGGGGGGTGGGGATACACCAGGTTGTGCTCTGTCGTTAATTCTGTCCTATGCTGAGGGCAAGACCCGGGTCAGTGCTGACCATCTCTCTGCGCCACAGGTTTGGTCTTCAGAGGGGAAATTAATGAAGCACGTGAACAAGACTTTTAATGTTACACCTGTGAAACATGGTGTCACAACTTAAATCAATAATTTAAAGAAAAATTTATGTCACTAAAAGATCTACAACAAGAGACTTTTTTTTCCTTTTTGGTTTTGGGGTCACACTCAGCTGTGAGGTGATTGTATATAGCTACAGTCCAGCAATGCTCAGGACTTACTCGTGGCTCTGCACTCAGGAATTGTTCCTGGAAGTATTGGGGGACCCTAAAATTGCGGGGACTGAACTCAGGTCGGTTGCATGCAAAGCAAGGGCCAAGCATGCCATGTTACTTCTTTAATCCTGGAGTGATCTCTGGCAGTGCTAATTAAAGCAGGGTTTGCCCAATGCAGGCATGTGTCTTAACTTTTTGTACTCTCTCTCCCCAACACATTTGTTATTAAGGAACAGCAGACTAAGAAGATGTGATCTGATCTCAGGACACAATATAATATCTGTCTCCCTTTCTTTTTCTCATATTCAAGAGATGAATTATGGCTATGGGGCTCTTGCCTGGAGCCAGGTCTAGTGAATTATTTTAAAAGAATATTTAAGATTTAACAAGAAATGCTAAACTCTCTAATCTAGACTGTTACTAAAAGCAAATCTGTTGCAGGACACCAAAAAGCCTAAAAGCCTCTGCATCTGCCCTGGATTGCCTCCTGCAAATCACTTCGTAGATAAGGGGGTAGTTTAAATGTGGCAGTTTATCTGACCATGTATTCTGTACTGGCTGGTATAAATATTCTCTCATGCTACCACAATCATCGTGGGACTAGCTAGATCTTACAGCATATGTGCCTGGCCACGTTGGATCTCTAAGTAATTAGACCAGAGAGAAATGCTGTTTGCCTCCAAGCAAGCAAGCATGGCCCTCTGATAACTCAAACGCAACTAAAATACAAAACTACCATGAAGTAGACGAGACTCTTGTGAAGGCTTGGAGAAATATTTAACTGGCATTAGTATTAATCTTTGGTACAGAGATATGCCATCTCAGAAACCCCCTTCTCTACCCTATAAAGGCATTTCCAGGCAGATCTTGGCTCAAAACATTAGCATATAATAGGGCCTAGGTGAGGTGCTGGGAGAAATTACCTAAGGGCATTTGACCCTTCCTGCTTCCCATAACAGTGGGAGGTCTGAGTTGCAGGGGTATAAAACCAGCCTCTCTCTCTCTCTCTCTCTCTCTCTCTCTCTCTCTCCCCTCTCGGGGTCCCCCTCCCTCGGGGCCCTCTCTCTCTCTCTCTCTCTCTCATTTTTTGGGGGCTCACACTCTTCTTCGGAGTCTTGTCTTTGTCTCCTTTTTACAAGGTCTTTACACGTGGTGGCCGCATGGGATTCCTGAGTCTTCATCCATTCCCGCCGGCTTTGGAGGTAGAAGGGAACTCACTTCCCGGCACTGTTGGGGACCCCAGTGGCATTCCCCGACATCTGGCATCCCTGGGTGGGCACCCCTGCATCTGGAGGTCCCACCAAGATGTTAATGAACTTTTCCTGAAGCCGAGAGTAGCATTTAAACTGTGAGTTAAAATGGGTTACCTCTTGGAGGATTTTTCTTTGTTCTGGCTTCACCTGTTTCTTTAGGTGCTAGTAAAAGTGGTGACTTTTGTAACTCCTGCTTTTCTTTCAGAGAGTCATGAAATTAAATCTAGCAAATAGATTTTAAAGCTTGACGATAACCTAGAGGAAGAAAAGAAACCTCCAGAGGAGGCTAACTCTCAAACTGAAAACCTGCCTGGAGTTAATACCCCGAAGGTGGAGATGCCCCTCTGATGGAGACTGAATTTCCAAGTTGAGGGCTTCCCCTATAACTCTTAGAAACTCTGATGAGGAGGATGGGGAGGAACAGATTAACTCCCTGGGCCTGCCCAGGCCTCAAAAGCTTTGTAATTCCTCCTGTTATCAATTTAATAATAGTCAAAGATCAAAGCTCTGGAAGCTTCCAAACATTCCTAATGACTATTCTTTGTTCTGGCCTTTTCTGATGCTAACTCTTGTGATTTTTGTGATAAAACTGCACCTCCCCAACAGGAGAAGAGTACAAGTTCTAGAGAGCAAGTTGTTAAGTTTAAGGTAGAGGCTTTCCTGGATCTTTGGTTTAAGGAAATAAAAAAGGGAAATTTCTTGGTGGCATCTTTATTTAATTCAGCTGAAAAAGAGCTTTAGGCTCAATCTACAGTTGCCTGCCACCTTCATAAGCACCCATAGCTTTCCATAAAAACAAACCGGACTAAATTGTCCAGTTTTTATTTGTCTGTGCTCCGTCCCACGTGGCTGGAGGTTTGCAGACAATGAAGTTATGTGATTGGATATTTATGGCAAACGACATCTGGCGTCCCTGGGTCAGTCCCATATTTTCAATGTAACCTTGACCTTCTCAGCCATAAGAAAACCTACTGGCAAAGCAGGGGTTATCAAATGCCCTAACTTTCTGTTTATTTAATAATGAACAATGATCAGGTCTACTTAGGCCTAATTAGGTAGAGCCTATAATTATGGAAGCATTTCTGAATCCTTGTTAAGAGAAACCCAAAATAGAACTGACTTGAACAACTAAAATTACCTTTTTCCAAAGTATACTGTGAACACTAGAGCTGCAAGTCCTACAGAAATGTCTAACAGAAGGGCTCGCAGCCAAACATTCAGGGAGGGGCTGTCTATGAGACCCCCCAGGCACAGAGATCCGCAGTGCTGACAACACTTAAAATGTTCTGAAAAGCCCAATCAGGAGAAACTCTGTCCAACCTAACAATTTTTTTTTTTTTTTTTTTTTGCTTTTTGGGTCACACCCGGCAATGCTCAGGGGTTACTCCTGGCTCTGCACTCAGGAATTACTCCTGGTGATGCTTGGGGGACCATATGGGATGCCGGGATTGAACCCGGGCCGGCAGAGGCCAGCTGCGTGCAAGGCAAACAAACGCCCTACCCACTGGGCTATCGCTCCAGCCCCTAACCTAGCAATTTTTTAAAAATATATTTTTTACTTTAATCACAGAATTAAACTTTGAATAATCACAGAATTATTCAAAGTTACTCATGATTGAGTTTCAGGCGTACAAATTCCAACACCAATTCCTTCACCAATACCCACTTATACCTACTAATTTCCCCTCTATGGCAGGCACTATTTTTTCTGTTTTTCCCCCTTAATTTCTGCCTTTCAGGCACTGTGGTTTATCACACTGTTACTCACAGGGTATTATGCATGTAACTTTGCCTCTTCAGCAGACCCTTTTCTTTTTCAGGTAAAACATCTCAAGGAGTAACACCATCTAACATAACACAACCAAGGCAATAAATATCACTTGTCACTTGTCTTCCTGTTGTTCATCAATTTGCTCCAGCAGGCGCCAGTAACGTCTCCATTCATTGGGAATGAGGTCTATTATTGTTACAGTTCTTGGCATATCGAATACACCATGGGTAGCTTGCCAGGTTCGACCATGGCTCTGGGTTCATCCCAGCGGGCCCAGTCGTTTTCTATGTCAGATCATCCACCATCCAGGGGCCCACAGGGCAGAGCCCTGGGTGTAGACAAACCAAGGATAAAAAAAAAAAAACCAACAAGGCTTACTGTGTTTAGGGAATTAGTAAGAGGTACCTAGCCTGTAATTTACATTTAAAATACTTTTTATACATTGAAAACCAAAACTTGGGGGCGGAGCGATAGCCCAGAGGTAGGGCGTTTGCCTTGCACGCCGGCCAGTGCTGGCCCGGGTTCAATCCCGGCATCCCATATGGTCCCCCAAGCACCGCCGAGAAAACCAAAACTTGAATCACTTTCATGCAGATTAAGCATTCGCAAAGGTCAGGGCTGCACAAAGCTAACCTACAACTTGGAAAGTGCTAATCTCACATCATAAGAGGAGCCTGTTAGGAGGGGCAAGAATTAGCTGCCCTGTCTGCTCACGGCTTTCGACATTTAGAGCTCCTCTAAGACGAAAGAAAAAGACAAGGCAGAACTACTACTATTATTATTATTGTTATTATTATTGTTGTTTTACTATTATTATTATTATTATTTGCTTTTTGGGTCACACCCGGCACACTCAGGGGTTACTCCTGGCTCTGCACTCAGGAATTACTTCTGGCGGTGCTCGGAAGACCATATGGGATGCCAGGGATCGAACCCAGGCCAGCACAGGCCAGCCGCATGCAAGGCAAATGCGCTACCTGCTAGGTTACTGCTCCGGCCCCTATTATTTTTGGTTATACTAGCTAACATCCTAAAGGCATCTTAATTACATTAAGTTCTCCATTGCTTTATCCCACTACTTAAACACAAGTTCTGATTTTTTGATACTTACCCATGAGGTTTAATAAAAAAAAAAAGCAAAACCTACTGAATGTTCTAAATTCATGTTGAAAAGTTGCATTTTATATATCTGTAACGTCACCAAAGCACCGTTATTAAGAAATCAAATACAGAAAGGGAGGATTAAGTTGAAACACACAAGAAAAGCCTAGAGCCAGGAGTGGGTAAGAACATCAAGAGGGACAGGTACAAAAGCTTTTGTGCTGATACAAAGACATTATCTTCTCGGTCATAATGGATTGGCACGAGCAGTTACCAACCAGCAGGGGTAGGGCCCAGGCACCTGCGCTTAATAAACAAGCCCTCTGGGAGGTTCTCCTGCTGGCAAGAGCTCAGGAACCACAGCCCTAATGGAGCCCCGTTCCTTTGAGGGCCAAACTCCAAGTGCTTTCACCTTCCCACCCTGTCCTCCCTGGCCCTGGCCCCTGTTTCTCACGCAGGAAATGGTTTTTCCAAATCCTGTACATCGGCTGGAGTCTCTTCCCCATTCCCGCCCTAGTATAAACATGTACGGACGTTGTGACAAGCAGCATGAAGTGGAAACCGGCTGCAGGACTGAGCGTGTGACTCTAGTTGCCTCATTTCCTCCAGATATGAATTCCCAACCATCTAGGTGGCTGGGAAGACTGTCAGGGTGACCCTGTCCCAGACAGGGCTAACTGATCCAACATTCCAAAAACAGGATTCGAAACCACATCACTGTGCCTCCTAACCTCATGGGCACAATGTCCTGCCCAGCCCAGCCCGCTTCACCCCATGCCGTATAATGAAGTCAGTTTTATTTGAAGACCCTCAATATGCTGCCCCCTTTCTCTGCACCTAACGCTAATTTCCTGACTGGGAAAGGGAGGGAACCTTTCACACGCTGAACTGTTTACGGTTTCCCTACACACATCACTCACACATTTTCGCTCATGTTGTTTTGTTTACCTGCAATATCACTTGCCTTGAAAGTTTATAGAGTGGAACCTAATTTCATTCATCTTAGCCTCCTCCCATCTTCCTTGCTAATTCATTCAGGGTGAATATTATGGTCCATTTTATGTAGCCTGGGGTAACTGGATAGAACCTGAAATTTGGAGAGTCCTAATAACTTCGACATCAATTAGTCACCTTTGAGGGGCTTAAGGATATTATTTTTAAGATTTTAAGTGTCATAAAATAGTATCCTTTAAATGGAGGTAAGGAAAGCGGGAGAGGGAGTCAATGCAAAATCTCTTTTTACTTAAAATAAAAGCAACGTGGTGACGTGGAGGTAACACTTAGACACACCTGGGATACCAAAATCTTCTGGAAATATCTTGCAACACATGTGCTTCTCTCAGGAACAAAATTTTGCTTATTCATGGTGATATGGAGAAGGGAAGTTTTTTTTTTTGGGAGGGACTGGGGCACACCGGGGCTAAATGGCAGCTCCGTGCTCTGGGATCTATTGTAGAGCTGCTCAGAGAACTACAGGTAGAGGCAGGGCCGGTATCAGGGGCAGGCATGTCGCAGGCAAGTGCTGGGCCCCCTGTGTTATCTCTGGCTGCTGGAAAAATGTTTCCAAAAAATTTGTGCATGCAACGTGCCGCTTATTTGATGTGACTTGCTACAAACTCCCAGACCAGTTATTACCGCTGAATTCCCTGCTCTGGGAGAAACTAGACCCTATCTAAAGGAACTCTGCAGCTTCCTTACGCAAAAGTCTCATGGCCACAGGTACTCAGACACTTACTTCCCTTCTAAAAGGGAGAGTATGCAGGAATACAAATGTGCACGCATAGATAGAATTCTAACAAAACTCTAGTTGAGATCTTATCAATTCCTATTTAAATTCATTTATAGAGAAGTTCTAGTAGTCAAATAAATATAAATATTATCTCAAATATTGAGAAAAAGAGATAAAACAGAGGAATGGATCCTCAGAAGTATTACATTATCTGTGTTTCCAGAACAGTTATTTGGTAGAAGTAATGTCAAAAATCGCCTATTTCCTTTAAATGTTAGTGTACTGAAAATTAGGTTAGCTAGTACTTGAGAATTCATTATAAGATTAAAAATAATAACAATAACATTCATTTGATATTCTAGCACATAAATATTTCAAAATTAGTAGGACCACTGATGCAGGGTCTAATGTTATATGCTTATTTAGCAATTAATCGACTGAACAGTAGATGATAATAAGTATATAAATCATTATTTGCTGAAATAAAAATGTGTGGAAAATAAGTAACCAATTTCTTGATAGGGACAAGTTACTGTATACACAGCAAAAAATATAAACAGGGCAAGGATACGAAAAAGAAAAAACAGACTAAATTTAACATTCCTTTGTTCACTTGATGGAACAAAAAGCAGCCAGGAGTAAGAGGCTAATATTTTTGATGATTAACTTAAGGTTTTGGAGTAACTTAATGAAAGGTATCAGTGAAACACAAAAACCTGGTGCAGGCAGTCTTTTCCGGTGCTTTGTAAACTTTCAGGTTGATTTCCACCACTGTTCTTTCTGCTTTGCAGATAATTTATGGCTAAGGCAGGTAGGGGCAGGATTTAATTGACTAGAATTAGAATGAACATTCATTAGCTGCACCCTAGCCAATGAATCGGTCTCTTTAATGGTAAAGGCTTGTACCTGGCTTAAAAGGCATATAAGATATTAAATTTCGTTTTTAAAAAGCTTCTTAAAGACGAAACATAAAATTAAAATGTTTTCTGTGTACTAAAACGGTTCCTCTCTGAAGCTCCAGAAATTGCCTTCGGCTTCTTGAGAAATGAGCTTAAAAATGGAACAAGAACCGAGGGTGCTGGCAGTGTAAGCAGAAGGGGCTAATGGAGTGAGGTGAGGGGGCAGCTCTTGGGAGGTGGGCACGGTGCGGGCCGGCAGAGGACAGCACCGAGACGGCAGCAGAAACCGAACAAAACAGAAAATGAGAAAGCCGTAACAGTAAAATTGGGAGCCACTGGCTGTATCTAACTATCAGGGACCCTAAACAAACGCCGGTGCTTCTCCAAGACAAGTTACTCAGAGACGTTCCTATTCCTGGAGTTGGGCTACACCAAGCAGTGCTCAGGGTTACTCCCGCTCTGTGGACAGGAGTCAGTCCTGGCGGAGCATGTGAGGTGTCAGAAACTGAATCAGGATCAAATTCACGCAGAGCAACACATTAACCCCTGTACTATCTTTTCAGCTTTGACATGATTTGATATTTGTATATATTAAGAAATGATTTGACATTAGTGCGTATTAAATAAAAAGCATAACACATCTAACATTTGATGTTATTTATTTGATTTTTGACTCACATCTGGTGGTGCCCAGGTCTTACACCTGGTCCGGTGCTCAGAGATTACCCCCTACAGATGTAGGGGACCAACTGGGTCAGTCCTGTGCAAGTTAAGCATCCTACCCACTGTGCTATATGCGGCTCAGTCATGTTATTTATTATTATTTTTTTGTTTTTTTTGGGTCACACCTGGCAATGCTCAGGGGTTACTCCTGGCTCTGCACTCAGGATTTACTCCTGGAGGTGCTCAGGGGACCATATGGGATGCTGGGGATCAAACCCGGGTTGACTGCATGGAAGGCAAACACCCTACCCGCTGGACTATCGCTTCGCCCCCCAGTCATGTTATTATTATTTTCTTTTTATTTTTGGGTCACACCCGGCGATGCTCAGGGGTTACTCCTGGCTCTTCGCTCAGGAATTACTCCTGGCGGTGCTCAGGGGACCATATGGAATGCCGGGGGATCAAACCGGGCCACCATCGGCCGGCTGCGTGCAAGGCAAACGCCTACCGGTGGGCTATTGCTCCGGCCCCATGTTATTTTTATTGTGTGCACTAATCTACTATCTGAAAGATTCTTTATGTATAACAAATCTCAAATTATTTCTCTCAATTACAATATACTGTCATAAGAAAGTATGTCTTTTTTAACTTGTAGTAAGGATAAGTTGGTATCAAATACCTTTCTCAATTATTTCCTCTAATCTTTACAAAATACGAGCTGGTACTGAGTTAGGCAATCGTAAACAATCACAAAATAATTGAAGGTCACATAAATAAAAAGAGTTGTGTAAGGAATCCTAAATTCTTCACTTCAAGAAACTGAAAATATTAAGGTGGTTTTATTTACTATCCATGAGGTAATATTTAGAATGGATATTGATTTGCTAGTGTGTTCAAAACCTGTCAGATTTTGGGTTATTAAGGAACGGGTATCACTGTTCCTGTTGTTCATCGATTTTTCGATTGGGCACCAGTAACATCTCCATACGTCCTGTTGCAAGCAAGTGTAGCTCAAGGGCATCTGCTTGCTCCAGGGACAAGAAGATCCTCAAACCGTCTGGTCATGGAACTGAGGTCCATAATTGTTACTAGTTTTTGGCATAACAAATAAAACATGGGTAGCCTGCCAGGCTCTGCAAGATAAAGGACAGCTGAGCCCGTGTGGGGAGGGGGGGAGAGAGAGGGCCCTAGGGGTCCTTGGGGAGGGAAGTGGGTACACAGCTGATGGGTGTGGCGTTGGAATAATGTCAGGACAAACCATTAATAGCAAGATTGTAGACTGTGGACTCTCAATGAATACAAAAATAAAATCACTTCATTTGTCTTCCCGTTGTTCATTGATTTGCTCAGTGGGCATCAGTAATGTCTCCATTCATTGGGAATGAGGTTCATTATTGTCACTGTTTTTGGCATATCAAATACACCACGGGTAGCTTGCCAGGCTCTGCTGTGGCTCTGAATTCTTTCCAGGGGACACAGTCTTTTTCTATGTTAGACCATCAATCATCCAGGGCCCACAGGGCAGAGCCCTGGGTGTAGACAAGCCTGTCTCCTGTCTGCCACCTGCTGATGCAGCTGGGCACCGCAGCCACACCTGCAACACCTCAAGTGTTATTTAATGATCAAATAGCAAGGGAAATTAGAAAGCACAGAAAATAAAATAAAATAAGCAAAATTGGGTTATTTGCTCAGCCAGACTGGAAATATTAAAACAGTCTGTGAATTCAGGGAGATGAGAAGTAAGGTGAAACAGCTCCGGATACAGGGCTCCGACCGGACCTGGCTCTGTCACGAGCTACGTGGTAATGGACATGGCACTTTGACTTCCATGAGTTCCAGTTAAGTCATCTGCAAAATGGGGATTAATACCCACTTCCTAGGTGAGACAGCAGCTGCTGCAGCTCAGAGTTCTGGTGGTGACCTGGCTTTGCCATGCAGGAGAAATGAGAGAAAAGCAAGGGCTTCTACCACCATTCGTCCTTCATTTTCTGCACGTCTAATTTCAAAACAAGTACTCTAAGAAAATTGTTTTATTATTAATTCAATTTTTATGTATTTAAAATTTTTTATTTTAATTTTTATTTAATTAAACTGCCATGCATTAGACCATTACAAAGCTTTTCATAGTTGGGTTTCAGTCATCAGTGTTCCGGCACCCATCCCTCAACCAGTGCACATTTCCAACTCCATGTCCCCAGATATCCTCCCCGTCCCCCATCCTGTCTTAGTGCAGGCACCTCTCCTCTCTCTCTCTCTCTCTCTCCCCTCTCTCTCTCTCTCTCTCTCTCTCTCTCTCTCTCTGTAATCATGTATTTCCCTTTACCTATTTTCAATACTCAGTTCTAGTCTAGTGCTCCTATTCCCAACTATTATTGGCAAATTGGTCCCTTCTCTGACTTACCTACCCTCGGCCCCCCACACACGTGGTAGATTCCAGCCACTGACACGTCCTTCCTCTGAGCAAATTTAAAGGCTCTCATGCCCCTCACTGAAGTAAGCGCCTGATCCCCACCTATACCCCTCACCTATAACAGACACCTGATCCCCCACCTATAACAGACAGCCTAAAGAATGTCAAAATATCAACATCACGGAAAGTCTAGGATAGAACTAAATGTTCTTTAAGATTTAGATAAATATTTAAATAATTCAAGGTCTTTATTCAACTATTTTCCTGTCATCTTAGTCTATTAAGATAGTAACATATACTTAAAAGAAATGATTTCATTCTTTCCGTTCTGGAGATAATCTGGTAAATAATTTGCATAGTAAAAATCATGTGTCCAATTACTAGACACAAGAAGATATAGCTAAGCTCTCCAACTCTTTTTGTTCTAAACGCAGAACTCGCAGTGGTGAGTGAGATGAAGATCTTTGCAAACGGTTAGCAGAGGCCGTCTTGGCAGGGCTTTTGGCTGGCCCCAACTCAAGTAAACTGACATCTCTGGCTGCACCTGACTTGGGGTGTCCAACTGCCGTGGTGCCCAGAGCCATGCCTGCTTGTATGCCTACATGTGTGGGCCCCTGAGAAGATCAGTACTGTTTGCAAGAGACCTGTGGACGGAAGGGACAGCAAGAGAGCTAAGAGCCGCAGAAGTGCTCAGCAGAATGAATAAAAGGGAGACCAAAGGGATGATCAAGGCAGGACAGGGACCCCCTCACGAGCCTTGATCCCAAACATAGTGACTGTAGACATAAATTATCTTTCAAAATGCTAATGTATCACTGTATCACTGTCTTCCCGTTGTTCATCGATTTGCTCGAACAGGCACCAGTAACATCTCCATTTCCTGTCACAAGCAAGTATAGCCCAAGGGCATCTGCTTGCTCCAGGGACAGGAAGGGCCTTAAACCATTCATTCTTCAGGTCATGAAACTGAGGTCCATAATTGTTACTAGTTTTTGGCATACCAAATAAATCAGGAATTAAATCAGGAATTCTTTTTTTTTTTTTTTTTTTTTGCTTTTTGGGTCACACCCGGCAATGCTCAGGGGTTACTCCTGGCTCTGCACTCAGGAATTACTCCTGGCGGTGCTCGGGGGACCATATGGGATGCCGGGATTGAACCCTGGCCGGCATGAGCGGCGCGTGCAAGGCAACGCCCTACCCGCTGGGCTATCCGCCCGGCCCCAGGAATTCTTAATAATTTGGCATAATGTCAAAAAAACCAAACTGGTAAAAACACAAGCTTGGACAAACCTTAGCATTTTCTTGGTAGCACAACTTTTTGGGGGATGAGGGGGTGGGGGGGTCACAGCCGAGAATGCTCAGAGGTCACTCCTGGCTCTGCACTCAGGAATACTCCTGGTGGTGCTTAGGGGACCATATAGTATGCCAGGGATCGAACCTGATCAGCCACATGCAAAGCAAACGCCCTCTCTGCTTACTATCGCTCTGGCCCAGTAGCACACTTTAGATTGATCTGAGTAACAGTGTTTCATAATGTCATCTACGTTGTTGGATTTAAGAACATTCTCACTGAAAAAGTGATGAGTCTAGTTCCAACAGTCTTAAAATTTAGGATAATAAATGAAATGACTTGGATGTTTTCTGGCTCACTGGTCTATCTCATTCAAACCACTATAAACTTTTGATGCTGGAACACATAAAATGTTGACTGTTTCCTTCTGTTTCCTCCTACTCAAGCAGGTTTGGATCTACCCTGCTGTGCTGTTGCTGTTTCTGTGATGACCAGTTGAGTGGGCGAAGGGGGTGGACTTAATGCTCCCTATATTGGGTTGCACTTCGCCCACACTGGGTGTGTTGCTGTAGTTTTCATTCACTTAAATGGCAGAGCCTCTATATGGGATTAGACTTTAGATGCAGGGATTCCACGTTTGGTTTCAGGTCAAAGTTGTTGCAGGTTTTGTAATGTCAGGGATTGTATTTGCTTCTTAACAACTTTACACTTGCAAGTCAGGTTCTCTACCTTTGTACTATCCTTGGCCTTCCCTATGATACTGAGCACAAACTGACATAAGTAATAATCATACCAGTATTATTATCTATCACTTACTAGGCACTAAATATAAAGCAGATACTATTGTTTTTTTTTTTTTTTTTTTTTTTTTGCTTTTTTGGGCCACACCCGGCAATGCTCAGGGGTTACTCCTGGCTCTGCACTCAGGAATCACTCCTGGCGGTGCTCAGGGGACCATATGGGATGCCGGGGATCGAACCCAGGCGGGCACAGGCCAGCCGTGCAAGGCAAGCGCCCTACCTGCTGGGCTATCGCCCGGCCCCAAGCAGATACTATTTTTTGATGTGCATCATAAATGGTACAATCAATCCTCAGAAATGACTTTTTTTTTTCTCTTTGGATCACACCTGGCGATGCTCAGGGGTTTCTTCTGGCAATGCACTCAGGAATTACTCCTGGCGGTGCTCAGGGGACCATATGGGATGCCGGGATCGAACCTGGGTCGGCTGTGTGCAAGGCAAACGCCCTACCCGCTGGTCTATCGCCCGGCCCCATCAGAGTGATAAAAAGGGTCAAAAATGATTTCTGTGAGCTAAGTGCCATTTCATTTCTAGCCTTTCCTGCTGAATTAGTATACTAATATTGCCGTGATTGTCATTTGTGTGTGAGGCACAGCTGGTGGTGTCAGGGATTTCCCCTGGCTCTGCACTCAGGGATGACTCTTGGTGGGCTCACGGGACAAGACAGAGGCTGGGACCATAGCCAGGTGGCTGCAGGGAAGTCAAACGCCAAGCCCGCTGGCTACTGCTCTGCCTCCTGATTTTCGTTTCTGAGCTGCAGAAACGACACGTATAAGGTCACATGCCTAGCAGGGGACAGAAGGCAGGCAGGCAGGGTGGAGTCCAAACATGGTGCTTTTCATCACTGCCTCTCAGCTCACACCGTGACATACAGCCTCTGGCAATGGAATTGATTTTGAGGTGGAGAGCGCAAGATAGTAATCTCTTAAAAAACAATACAGGCCTAAGTAATCCATCAAAGGTCTCACAGCCGGGCTTATTATTTTACACTGATGTGATCACTTCTTCCAATTTAATAAGTCTTTGATTCATAAGCTTCCTGTGGCATTATCTAAATAAAATGGAACTACTAAATAAAGTCCTGATGGTTTCAAAGAACAGTTACTAACGTTCCCGAGAAGCGGTTATGGATGAGAGTATAGAGCCTGCAGCTCTGTAGCGATACCTTCTAGGCTTTGCCAACGACCATCTCGGGCCTTCTGTGACATCCAGCTCGGTTAGGGGAGGCTGTGATGCCTTCAGCTACTCTTAAGATTCATGGGATTATAAATAAGCAATTCTAAGTGCAAGTGGAAATAAAGGAGAGTCACACTGCCTCATCTGTCTGGGTTTCTCCATTCTGAACTTTCTATGAGGATGTTTTTAAGCTCATTATTGTCAATGTATCTGATTGAGAAAAAAAACTAAACAAGTCCCAGGTGAGTCCGCACCATAGCAACAGGCTTGCCATGAATTCTGAAGGGACCAGAATTTCACAGAAGTATTTGATTGCCTATTCACACTCTTGATTACAACACACCAAGCTGTTAAACTAAATTGTGCACCATTAGTGTACTGAAGGAACTTTAAAACCTAAATACTCTGTGTGAAGATATTTTTCACACATATCTTCACATTGAGATGTGTTTAATTGTATGTAGTCCATTTTGCTTTTATTTAGACAACAAGAGAAGCATCTTTTAACTATTTTAGAACTTGTAGATGCTTCAGTGCAGTAATGTGGTAAATAAGACATTACCCTTTTCACCATTAAATATCAAATCCCTCTTCTGGTTCATAAGGATCTGTTTAATCCTCTATTGTGATTATGACAGAATATAAATGAACTCTTGTTAGAATCTGATCAGGATATTAAACTGCCCTGAGTGTGATACACAGCTGACAAATAACTATATAAAAATGTCAGTCTCAGTAGATTATATTTGGACTTGGCCTTTTTGCTCAGTTGGGATAGTAAATTCAAGCAAACAAAAAAAAAATCACAAAGGAAAATAATAGTCTTTGAATTATCACAAAATGTCACTCACTCTACAAAAATGCCATAACAAAAAGTAAGACCAGTGAGGCAACAGAGAGCATGGGCAATATCTGCTGTCAGAGAATCAACTTAACGCCACTCTAGGAGACTGAATTAGATCCATCTTCACGTTCAAATATGCTATATTTTTAACAAAGTTTGCCTCTATTTGTCTATAAATTGTGTTGGAGAAATAAAAAAAATTCCATATATATTTAAATCAATGATAGAGAAAAAGGCTGGAGAGCGAACTCACGTTAACGTATTGGCATAGTATATGGTCACCCAAGCACAGCCAGGAGTGACCCTTGGACAAAGAGTCAGGAATAAGCCCTGAGCACCATGGAGTATATGCCAAATTCAAAGAGGAATGTTTATGAGTAAATTTTCAGAAAATAGAACTAAAATTCTTGCTTACATAACTAGAGATACCCAATGGCGTGAATATAACCCAATTATTTATTTACTAAATAATTGGATTATATAATCCAATTATTTACTAAATAATGTAGTAAATAGTGTTAGCAAGAACTAAAATTCTTGCTTACACAACTAAAGATACCCAATGGTGTGAATATAATCCAATTATTTGTTTATCAAATATAATTTGTTTTTATAACATGTTTCAATGATAGAATTTTTTTTCTAATTATATTTTGTTTTATTATTAAAATCAGTTTCCAAGTGTATAATATACACCTGCTGATGGGAAAGGTCGGTCCCAGAAGCCTACTAGGAAGAAAGAAAACTGCTTCCTAATTACAAATACACCAGAATCAAGAAAAGAGTGGAGAGATTTATCTCAAATCCTAATTATCATATAAATATTTACATCTCACATAACATTATATGGTATACTTATCTCCTTTCTTCTATTTTGTTCATGGTAATTTGTCCTTCTAAAATGATAGAAAAGCTTATGATGCTACCTGAAGCAAATCTAATAATCATTATTACTAAAGGTATCACTTGTATCACTTGTCTTCCCATTGTTCATTGATTTGCTCGGGGCACCAGTAACATCTCCATATGTCCTGTCACAAGCAAGTGTAGCCCAAGGACATCTGCTTGCTCGAAGAGCCTGTTGCTAAAGGCACTTATTTTTTAATATAGACAGTTTGCTTTGTTTATTTGTTTTTGAGTCACACCCGGCGCTGCTCAGGGGTTACTTCTGGCTCTGCACTCAGGAATTACCCTGCTGGTGCTTGAGGGACCATCTGAGATGGTCCTGATGAACCTGGGTCATCCACATGCAGGGCAAACACCTTACTGTGGCTTCAGTTCTGCCGTTTGCTTTTTTTTAAGAGAGTTTCCAAAGGAAACTATTCAGATACTGGCACCTGTATTTTGCCACCTAGGATTGTTATTTCTTCTAAATATGACACTTATTCATCTGAGAGACCTGTGTTTCCTATTCTCAGCCCTGTATGTTTGGTACATTAAGACTAGGGTTATAGAAAAAATGACAAGGCCAAGAGATAGGACAATGAAGATTAAAAAATGTCTTGTTCCTACTAAGAAAGTAAGAACAACTGGTCCAGCCCTTTTGGAAAACAATATGGGCATTCCTCCGAAGCTAGATATTGAGCTCCCATTTGATCCAGCAATAGCACTCCTGGGAATATACCCTAGAGACCGAAAAACACATAGCGAAACACTATCTGTACTTCTTTATTCATCTCTGGCTATTCCTATAGCTAGAATCTGGAAACAACCTAAATGCCCGAGAAGAGGACTGCTAAAGAAACTGTGGTTCATCTACACTATGGAATACTATGCGGCTGTCAGAAAGGATGAAATTATGAAATTTACCTGCAAATGGATGGACATGGAGTCTATCATGCTGAGGAAATTAGTCAGAAGGAAAAGGACAGATATAGAATGACTGCATTCATTAATAGGATATAGATACCAGTGTTTTAATAAATATGGGAAATGGTAATGGCAGATTAAAACTCACCACTGAATATACACAAAGAGACTTAAGTGATAAACTCTAAATATCTGCAGGGCTAGCCAAATGTGTAAAAATAAGAGGAGAGAACAGAGACAGAGAGAGAGATAGAGAGAGAAAGAAGAAACTGGGGTACCTGCTATTAAGGCGGGTGGGGACGGGAGGGGGGGGTACATTGGTGGTGGAAATGGGGCACTGGTGGAGGGATGGGTGCTGGAATACGTATTACCAAGAACCAATTATGAACACCTTTGTAATTGTGTGTTTCACGGTGGTATAATAAAAAATAAAAAATAAATAAATAAATAAAAAAGAAAGTAAGAACAAGAACTTTTGATCTAACAATATAATGTTTTAAGGAAAATGAACTTGTGTTAAGGGTGACAAACAACTGAGAGATGGGCATTCCCATGGATATCAACTGAGCTACAAATTCATGGAAGAACATAGGTGGGGAAAATTGACCATTAACAGAGAACTGAGTCTTCGACAATTAAGAACAATTAATCGAAGGTTACATGACAATAGCAAGAAAGAAGAGGTAGTACAAGCAGGAACCAAAGCCAGAAATGTGTAGACAACTGAAAAGGCAAGCACAAGCAAACATACAGAAGGTCCGGAGAGGGAACCTATTCACCGAGCAGGAAACCCAAGAATGAACTCATGTCAGACAGCTGCAGGGAATTCCAAGATCCCAGCAGAGAACAACCACAGAGTTGGTAACCAAGAGGAGTGTAAGATAAAAGGAGGGAGTGGGGGGGTGATGACGGCCGTACAGAAGTTTCAGATATCATAAAAAGGATTTAGGAGGTAGAGGGTTTGGATTAGACAAAAAGATAAACAAATGGTTGGGGATGAGAGATTGGCAACTAACTGGACTAAATAGTCACAAACTTCCAGTGATAAATGAATTAGTGAAGTTTAAGGTTCCTGAGTAAGGAGAAAACAGTTCAGTGAGTACAGCTGCCCTGCTGAGTTTAAGGTGTAGGTATAATAGATGTAGGTATAATAGGTGTAGGTATAATAAGTGTAGGTATAATGGGTGTAGCTATAATAGGTGTACGTACAATAGGAGTTTCCCATCACAGCTTCTTAGCACTCAGAAGTGCCTGATCTACGTGGTCATCAGGTATTGTCCATAGACTGGATTTTGGAATCCAAAGAATTTCCCAAGGTGCCCTAGCAAAATATTCCATTCTGACTCCAAGTTTCACTCATCTTACCCAAATGGTATCTTATAGACATCATAAAAGACACCAGGAAGAGAAGAACTCCAAGTTGACAGAACTGGAAGAACAACCTAGGCAGAAAGCAGAGCCAGAACCAGTGGGTCTAATACTTTTTAAGTTTACCACGTGGCTAAAGCAGTGAGTGAGGGAAGACATAAGACAAAGTCAGAGAGAACCCAGGAGTCAGAGCATGGTGGTCTTCAAAGAGCAACAGCTTCAAAACCAAGCTGGTGGTTCTGAAGCTAGTAGACTAGATTCAATGCTGAGGATGGGAATTACTGGAGCATCTGAACAGAAGACTACTGAAAGTTGGTTTTCCTTTTTACAGCATCTCTCTGTTGAAAACAAATTACAGATGAAATGTAGAAGAAGGGAGAACAGTTAGGAGGCTTCAAGTCTAGGATAACGTAGACAAGGAGAAAGATAATGGATATAGAAAGCAATCAGATTCTGGGCAGGTTGTGATAAAATATGGGGAAAAAATGGGTCTTTTTGATTAAAGGAATGTTCCTAGCTCGGCATAAAAGCAGCAGTGGAGGGGGCTGGAGTGATAGCCCAGTGGGTAGGGCAATTGCCTTGCACGTGGCTGGCCCAGGTTCGATCCCGGCATCCCATATGGTCCCCCAAGCACTGCCAGGAGTAATTCCTGAGTGCATTGCCAGGAGAAACCCCTGAGCATTGCTGGGTGTGACCCAAAAAGCAAAAAAAAAAAAATAATAATAAATAAAATAAAATAAAAATCAGCAGTGGAAAGAGATCACTACTCTGGGGAGGCAAGAGAAAGCTCAGTGGTTGTTCTTAAGCATGAAGCCGGTGAGGTCATGAGTTCAATCACTGGCACCGTATTCACAAGCTCAAGTGTGTGTGACTGAACAAATACAACCGCCTATCATTCTTTCAAAACATGAAACCTTAAAGTCAGCCGTCAAACTACATTCATTTTGATCTTACGTGAAATCCACATTTGATTAAGGCAGCTAAGAGAAAGTCAATGATTCTGAAACACTCCTAGTCTGAAGTCCTCACAGGATAAATACATATCTAGGTAACGTTATTAAAAATAATTTCTACCTCAGAGAGAAAATATAGAGAATTCAGAAAGACATGCAAAACGACTATTCTATAAGAAAATAATTAATTAAAACTAGGCATCACAATCTATTAAATCAATAAACAGTGAAATTTGTTATTTTTTTTTTGTCAGAAAAAGTACAACATGTAGAATCCATTTTTCCTCAAAATATTTGCTGATTCCTGGGTCACAGAACTAGTACGGGGTAAGACGCTTGCCTGACATGCTGTTCTGTTCCGCGCATGGTCCACCAAGCACCTCAAGGATTGATCTCTGAACAATGTCAGGAGTGGCTCAAAAGGCACAAACAAAAATCTTTCATGATTCCAGTGACTAACCTGGGTAAATTAAACTGAAATGCAAAATAAAGAAAATAACTTCTAGATGTAAAGGACTGTTACATGAGTTCATCTGCTATACAAGCATAAAACAGCGTTAAACAACACAACTTTATGTTTTAACAGCTTAACTTTTAATAGTTTCTTGCTCAAATACTTTTATTTATTGTTTTAGGTATTTAAAGCAACAATTTTTTTGTGTGTGTGTGTGTTTTCTGTTATTTGCCTACACTAAGGCATTCAGGTTGTGGCTAAGAGTCACACCCAGGCCAGATCCTAGCAGGATAAGTGCCTTAACCCTATTTTCTGTCCTAAAACAACATAACTGTAGTAAAAGATTGGCCAGTAGGGCATAATGAAGTTCACAACAAAACCTAAGACAAAACAGGAAAGCAAAAGCCTCAGACCAACACTGCAGTGACTATGTAGATTCTGCCCGAATACAGCTGGGCATATCATCAGATACAAAACTTGGTGAAACTGGCAAGGGAATCACCCAGAAAACTGAGCAGACTTACACATTGGAAAAAGGCTCCTGCCCTGTTTACCTGGGTCTTTCATTCATTCATTCATTCATTCATTCATTCATTCATTCATTCATTCGTTCGTTCGTTCGTTCGTTCATTCATTTATTTATTTTTTGCTTTTTCTTTTTTTGGGTCACATCTGGCAATGCTCAGGGCTTGCAAGGCCAATACCCTCCCTGGTGTGCTATGGGTCTTGAACAGTTCATTTCACTGCGCAATCAATGCTCCCCTCGGAATAACTGTACCCTGTTTTTTTCCTGCCCATCCTTTAAGTGGTCAGCAAGCACCAAGTGGTGTAATTCTGTGCTTCATATGACTTGAATGATAAACAGAGTAGCAATGAGCTCAATGGCATTTAGAATTCTCAGTAGCTTACACCGTTACTGCATTAACAAAGGTTGACTTGTGCATTGCTCCAAGACTAATACTACCGTAATTCTACCTGATGAAGACCCACAGGTGCAAGACAAGCAAGCAGGCAGCCGCCATGAGTTTATACCCTGGGACATGGTAAATTTAGGATCTTCCAGCACTAGCTACTCTGCAGGGTTGGTCCACCAGCAATACACAGAACAGCAGGTCATTTTAGGTAGTTTCCAAGGCCTTAGCACTAATGAAGAGCAGGAGCTTGCCCTAGAATATAAGACTCAACTGCAGTCATTCTACCTTGCAGTCAGCCGATGTGTGTGCCAACAAACCCATGAAAGACCACTTGCTTCATTTCTCCACTGAGAGGATGATGAACAGTGATCAACAATTGATGCCCATGGAAAATAGTGAGCATCTGTCCTTGGAAACCTTAACAAATGGGCAAGTGAGAGATGGAACCTTGTTTATCAGATGAAATAGTTGTCAAAAGCTTCCCCAAATGGAAGATTTTGAAAGTCCTAGACGTATCTCAAGATGACACACCGTGACAGTCAAAGGTAAACACATCTTCTATAAGTGGTGTTGAGGATGGCGGGTCAGGAAAGAAGCCCATTGCTGGCAGTGCAGAATATTCAAAGACAGATTGCGTTTTCTAAGACAGTACTTCATAACAGCATAGTACATTTTATCAAGTGCAATATTACAATACTCAAGTCAACAACTAAGGTGTTAACTTTAAAATATATCTACTCGAGGGAAAGCTAAAGCACAGCGGTTAAAGCACTGGCCTTACACGGCACCACCTGAATTCAATACCAGGAACCCCATTTGGTCCCGCAAACCCCAAGAGTGATTTCTGAGTGCAGAGCCAGGAATAAGTCCTGAACAGAGCTGGATGTGGCCACAAAACTAAAAACAGATAAATCAATATCCATCCATTAAACTGTAATGAAGATGTTGTGTACTGATTTGGGCTTTTCAATTTTAATATATGTTCACAAAAAAAACTGTACATCACAATCATGCACCAGAGATGGTTAACTATTAAATTATCTGTAAGCAGCAGGATATTTTTTTTTAAAGATTCAAGTAATGTTTTACACCATTTTGTTTTTTACTGAAAAAATACTGACATAAAATCTTCAACAATTATTCAGTGAAACACGATAGACTAAGATCCGAGGTAGGCACAGTTTCACCATCTACCTTGCCAAGGAAGGTTGAGACCACCAGGAATGATGTGACTATCACTGGTATTCTAGACACAGGACTGTATTGAAACCACAACTACAGGCACAATGCAGGTGCACTGTGCTAAATGGTGCTGCTGGCACTGGTGAGTCTGAGGCTGGTGTCTCCGGAGACTCGAGGGGAAGACTTGCTACTTCTGAACGTCACTCTAGGTATACAACAGCTAGTCGCTCTGAACAGTGAGCTAAAACAATTAGCTCACTCTATGTACTACAACAGCTAGTTGCTCTAATCAGTGAGCTAAAACAATCAGCTCACTCTAGGTATACAACAGCTAGTCGCTCTAATCAGTGAGCTAAAAACAATTAGCTCACTCTAGGTCTCCACAACAGTTAGTCACTCTAATCAGTGAGCTAAAACAATCAGCTCACTCTAGGTATACAACAGTTCGTCGCTGCTGCTGAAACACAAAGGTTCTGACGAACCACCTTAGACAGAAGATGAGAGGAAATCATTAGGAAAGAAATTAGCTTGGGCTTTGAGGAAACTGGTGACAACCTTCCCAGAAACATCCTTGTGAAATGCTGGCTGGACACTGAGCTGGAGTCAAGGCACGGAAACATCCCTCAGCTGTTTCCAAGCAAAGCCCTTGGCCCCGAGGCTGCACCTCACCATCAGCTCCTCCAACAGACAATCGCTGTGTCTGTTTCCTCTAAGAAAACTCCCAACTGGGTGGTGCTGCTCTTCTCTGTGCGCCGAGATGAGGCTGGCTCACACCTGGCTCAAGCCTTGCTCCAGTCAACATAACAGATGAAGTCAAGGCTGAGTGCCGTATTACCTGGGACAACACGGATTTCAATGTGAAGATGGCATTTGCCAGAGCAGTGACAGTGAAAAGGACCCACGGATGAGGCCACTGGCGTGAAAGCTCCGGTGACTATTGTGAAGCACGCAGGCCAAATGGATACAGGATATACACTTGTGCTGAACTGTCACATGAGCATATTTTGCTTGCAAGCTTGAGGAGTTGAAGATTGATTGTTCTGGGAAAAGGTGGAATATGGCCCTAAATTGTTCCAATATGGTGCCACTGCTGTCGCTGACACGGCTCCTGGCAAGCCCATGTTGAGAGCTTCTCTATCTTCCTCTGAGCCTCTTTGCTGTTCGTGACATGAGACAGATGGTTGCTGTGGGCGTCATCAAAACAGTGGACATTAAAGCGGCTGGCGCTGGCATAGCCCCGGCTCTGAGCGAAAATTTCAGAGGGATAAATATGATCCCCCAAACAATTCACCTCTAGCTTGGTCAGAAAGGATGGTCTGAGAATAGAGTTTCAAATGGTTATTAAATACACTAGTAAATGACAATAATTAAAACAGTAAGCCTTAGAACTTTCAAAAGGAAAGTAAATGAGTCACAGACCATTTTTGAGGGTACCATGGGGGTAATATTGTTTTAATAGATCTTAAAATCAGGACTTTCTTTTCGCAGGAACGTTAATTGAGGCATCTTAATTAACAGAGATGTTCACAATAGAGTTGTTTTAAGCATACAACATTCCATCACCAAGCTCACCAACAGTTTCCCTTTCCTTCCAAATCAGTACTTGGGCAAATAACTGCCAAAGATTTTTGACTTATTAAAACAAATTTTGATGAGAAGAACAATTCAATCTCTCCCAGACTTTCAAAATCTATTTCACAGAGTGAAAATCAAGGTGTCAGAGTTCTGCACTAATGTGTCTCTGGAAGATTCTGGCCGCTGCCGGACTTAGGGAGTCAAGACTCCAATCTCACCAACCGCCCGCATGCTGCCTTCTCTGCGTAGACGTCAAATCTCCCTCTGCCCTGTGTGTATGTGTGTGTGTGTGTGTGTGTGTGAGTTTCATAACAGGTGATCACGAAGCCCAGGGACAATTCCTAGCAATTTTTGACCAGCGGAATGAAAGACACTCAGATGTAAAAATATGTGTTACTTGGGCACTATGGTGTTGGAGGGGCCCCCAGGTCGCACTCACAGATGCATGATTGTGTGGTAGTGGAAATCATGCCAGGATCTGTTGGTCCAGCCCTCTATTGTTTCTCCGCCCTCTGTTTCCCTCCTATAATGATTCCTGTGATGGGAATTAAAGCTCACACGGATCATCCAGGAAAATTTCTCATCTAAGTAACTTTAATAGATGCTGGATTTAGAGATGAAGACAAGAGTATGCTACCTGCGGGCAGAGCCTGGCAAGCTATCCGTGTCGTATTTGATATGCCAAATACCAGTAACAATTATAGACCTCATTCCCATGACTTGATGGAATGCGTTGAGGCTCTTTATGTTCCTGGAGCAAGCAGGTGCCCTTGGGCTCTACTTGCATGAGACAGGACATATGGAGATGTTACTGGTGCCGCTCGAGCAAATCGATGATGAACGGGAAGACAGTGATACAGTGACAGTGAAGTAACTTTAATCGTATGTTGAAAGACCCTTTTCAAACAAAGCAATGTATATAAATATATATATCATAACATATATTAGATGTTATAATATAATTTGCTCCAGGGCTGTCGGCTGTGATCCAGAGATACTGACACATGGGGCAGAGCTGCTACCGGCTCTTCCGTGGCATGTGGGATTTATTTAAATCAAATTAGTAGAAACCAACCACCATAGTAGAAATTCAGATGGTCAATGCCAGAACAGAAATAGACCAGATTAGCCCATAAATCTAAACCCCATGCTGGACCGTTTCATGAACCCCACTGCCCTCTTCCAGTACTCAATAGACCTGAAGACCTGTCCTGTTACAAATTACTCTATCTACTGAGGAGAAAAGGAAGGAGACAGAAATGCTTCTAGCCTGACAGCAGACTGGGCCCCCTGCGATAAATTCAGAGCCACGGCAGAGCCTGGGAAGCTACCCGTGGTGTATTCGATATGCCCAAAACAGTAACAATTAATAGGCCTCATTCCCAACGAATGGAGATGACTGGCAGACACCTGCTTGAGCAAATCAATGAACAACGGGAAGACAAGTGATGCAAGTGATGTTACAATATATGACTCACACACATTTGTTATATATGTTATATTGTTATATGTAACAAATGTGTTATATATTGATGTGTAACATATGTATGCATGTTATAATATAACACACATACATATGCTGTATGGGGGCATAGCTGCCAAAGCAAGTGGCATAGCTGCTACTTGCTCTCCCTGTGCCCAGCCGCTCACAAGGAGCCCAGGAGAGATGGCGGGTTCTAGCCCTGGCCTGCCAGCCCAGCAGAGCCTTGCAACAAGCCAGACGAGCCCCACTCCATGAGGGCCTCCAGTTTCCACATCCGGACTTCTCTCTCGTCAGAACTCCACCCAGCAGACCAGCCTATCACAGTCCGGCTCATAGAAATCCACCCTGCTGCAGTCTTTTTTTTAATCCGGCCCAGGTATGCTGATCCAGAGACAGACATGGGGCAGAGCTGCTACTTGCTCTCCCTGTGCCCAGCCGCTCATGAAGCCCAGGAGAGATGGCGGGTTCTAGCCCTGGCCCGCCAGCCCAGCAGAGCCTTGCAACAAGCCAGACGGCCCCCACTCCATGAGTGCCTCCAGTTTCCACATCCGGACTTTTCTCTCGTCAGAACTCCACCCAGCAGACCAGCCTATCACAGTCCGGCTTGCGCAGCCGCTTGCGCCACACGGTTCATCATTAAATGCTGGACTTAGAGATGACTGCAAGAGTATGCAATCTGCATGGCAGAGCCTGGCAAGCTACCGTGTTGTATTTGATATGCCAAATACCAGTAACAATTATAGACCTCATTCGCGGAATGGATTGTGGCTCTTCATGTTCCTGGAGCAAGCAGATGCCCTTGGGCTCTACTAGCATGAGACTGGACATATGGAGATGTTACTGGGGCCCGCTCGAGCAAATCGATGAACAACGGGAAGACAGTGATACAGTGATACATATGCTCTTGCTATAAGAATCTGATACTTGGGACAGGTTGGGGAGAGTGAAGAAGAGAGGCAGCCTGTATAATTATACCTACAACTTAGAACTTTCTTTGGCATCTAAATATTTTGTGTTCTATACAGATATGACATACCAACATAGAGATATGTCATACAGATATGTCAAACAGATATGACATACAGATATGTCATACCAATACAGATGCGCCACACCAACATCGCCAACAGCTGCTAAAGGAACCTCGACTGAATCTCAGCTCGTGTCGCCGCACCAGCAGTGCCCTGTCCCAAATTTCATCACTTGAACACTGGAAATAAGGAAAAGATTCTGCGTATGGGAGATCCAGGAGCAAAAGGCTTCTCTGCTGTTAATCTGTACGGGAGACCAGTTGTCTACTTATAAAATACAATGGGGGACTAGGTCTGAGTTAAAACCTACAAAACCAGGGGCCGGAGCAATAGACCAATGGGTAGGGCGTTGGCCTTGCACGCACCCGGCCCATGCCGTCCCGGGTTCGATCGCCCGGCATCCCATATGGTCCCCGAGCACGCCAGGAGTTATTCCTGAGTGCAGAGCCAGGAGAACCCCTGAGCATTGCTGGGTGTGACCCAAAAAAAAAAAATACCTACAAAACCATTCCATAAGAAAACTTCAAGATGCAGCAGGGCCCGGTTTCCAAGCTTGGTAACAGTATTCTGTGGCATGAAACTGTTGTCAGGAAGCCACTTTCCCGTTATGAAGGGTAGCCTGCCTGTGTACCTGAACGGCTTTGAAAGTCTGAGTTTTACAGGTCTAGGCAGAAATTTTCTTTTTCCGAAAGTCTAAGAGTCGACTTGTATTCGTTTTGTATCTGACCCTTTCCAGTCAAGCTGACGTTGTTTCTACTAATAAAATGTTCAAAACCGTTTGGGTCTCCTGTGAATCAAACCATGAAGCCAGAGGGTGTGAACCAAGCGGTCCCCTTTCTGTTTTCTGCTATGGGACATGCAGAAGTTAACACCCAAACCTCTTGTCCTTGTCCTAAGTCTGTCCCACTGTATCTATAGGCTGTTCTCCGGCGCTTCTGAACCATGAGCATTTCCATTTTCGTGCTTTCTGTTATCTGGATAGGCAAGTTGTACAGCGCTGATTCTTTATGCTTGAGAATTCTTTTGTCAATCTATAGATTTCATCCCTTAATTTTAGGATAAGCAAAAAAGTAATAGCCTGGCTGGACCCTGAACACGCTGTCTGGAAATCTTTTCAGTCAATGCAAGTTACTCCTTCTATACTTTCCAATCAACCGCTGGAGGCCATTCCCTCAGTAAACTGTAAGGAATTACTTTTCTCTGCAGTTTCCAAAGATGTCACTCATTCCCTTCTAAGTCCTCCCGGACCACAGTGTATTTAAAACAATTGGTGCTTTTATACCACAGAGTTCTTTTAGCTTCTACTCTGATTTAATTTTAAAGTTATTCCCACACTTTTAAGTATTTGTTACAGCAATTCCCAGCTTCTGTGCACCAAACCTGCACTAGGTGCTTGCTTGCTGTGTGCTAACAAATCACCACACACCTGGTGTGTTTGAACAACAGAACTGTATTGCCTCAGTTTTAGAGGCCAGACACGTAAAATTAGTTTCACTTGGGTGAGTTCAGATACAAGCTAGATTTCCATTGACAGCAGCAATGGAAAGAAGCTTTATTTTTTTATCTCTTAACAGAGGCTGCTGACAACCCTTGACCTATAACTGCATTTTGTCATTCTCTGTCTCAACCATAACTAGCTCTTCTATACAATTATCAAACCACGCCTTCTTTTGGTGCACCCTTAGGTGGGTATTTGAACTCGTGTCAGTAATACAGGATAATCACCCCATTAAGGCACTAAATTTAGTCATATTCTTAAAGAGCTGGTAGGAAAAAAAATGACTAACACAGGCACCAGATATTAACACTCCGTACCTTTGGGGAAGCCACAATCGAGCTGAGAGGCACAGTGTATTACTTTAATCTAAGTCTATCGTGACTAACGAAATTGCTAAAATTGAATTTACTCTTTCAAAGTGACCATTAGTTACTAGTGTTGCAATAAAATGGTGCAAAATTATTTTTTCTAAAACTATTATCCTAATGAGAGACTCTTTCTGATATTCTTTTCCTTTGTAATTACATGTAATTAATTTCACAAACTTTAAGCTGAGGCAGACAGTAGTTAAGTAGAGTAGGTGATAGTAACCCAACAAATACTTGCCAAGATTCCTTCTTATGTCTGCAGAAAGCCAAGACTTTAGAAGTATTTGTGCCTCCCCTTCGGGCACTGCTCTTTCTCTGGAGGTAGAGACGGGGTCACCCCTGGTAGTTCTCATGGCTACCAGGGAACAGCTTAGTGAGAGGGATGAAGCCACCTCAGAGCAAGCACCCTTGTATTATCACTCGGGCACAGGAACCTACACCTTAGGGTTTTTTCATTTGCTTGTTTTTTTAAGTTTGGGGCCCACACCCACCAATGCTCAGGGTCTACTCCTGTCCGTATTCAGAAATCACGACTGGAGGTGCTAGGGGGACCATATGGGAAACTGGGGATGGAACCTGGGTCTCTGACTTGTCCTAGTAACCTGGTCCCCGTGGGAAACAACTCACTGTAAAGTCCTTTTTACACTCGGGAGTAGGACAGACAAGCGGCTGCCATCTTTCTCGTCCTTGTTACACTTGGGAGTAGGACAGACAAGCGGCTGCCATCTTTCTCGTCCTTTTTACACTCGGGAGTAGGACAGACAAGCGGCTGCCATCTTTCTCTTAAACCTTGGTTATGTTCAATGCACATTTGCACAATCTGGGATAAAGTCAGGGGTGATCAAAGACCCGATGGGTGAACGCTGACTGAGGTGGCTTGGGAGAGCCAAGGGTAGGTCATCCTGGGAGCAGCTCAAGGCTAAGAAACTCCCCCATTCACATCTGACAGCAAAGGGATGGCTTAAGAGAAGCCTGGGAGCACTAAGGAAATGAACGAATATCTTTTCACTAATAGCCTGGGGCGAACACTTTGGAGCAAATAGTTTATCTGGCTGAATGGCCAAACAGAAACTGTGCCCTTGTTAAAAGCTTTAATTGACTTGGTAAAGCAGACCAAGACCACAAGCCTAGTGGGAACCCTAACACAAAGGAAGAGCCCTGTTCTTTTCTACTGAAGCCTAGCAGGCGAACCCAGTTACATTAGAGCATGGTCATTAATACTCAATAGTGAAAAGAATAAATAATGACAACTAGGTAAGCGTATTCGTAAAATTTTATCCTAAAGAAGTCCAGTGATTAGTGCTGGCCTATCTGAATATATAATATGTATTGTAACCGGCCTTGTTCCTCAGGTTGCCTGGCCTCTGAATTCCGCTGCGGGGTGCTCCATTAGTTCTCTACAAGTTTATAAGTTCTCCCTCAGAGCACTCATTTTGTAAACCCAATCGAACACATTAAAATGAATGTTGAAGGCCCAATCCTGCATAAACTTAAAATCCACAACTTCAACAATGAGCTGTTTGAACATTTTCTCACCATAGCTGAGCACTCAGAATTTTCCACTGGGTCTAAGAAGCAGTCAGACTAGAGTCTGTCAAATTAGAAAAGTCTTATGTAGACCAGCTCTCTCTGGTCTACATAAGATAGATATGTAACAATGTGACACAGCTGGAGGATTTGGAATCTTGCTTTTTAATTTGTTTTGGGCCACACCCAGCATTGCTTGGGGGTTTATACACTCTGCGTGATGGGGGAACCACACGGGATGCAGGGAGGGATTGAACCTGGGTTGGCTGTGTGCAAGGCAAGCGCTCTGCCTGTGGAACAATGTCTCCAGATCCCAAATCCTTGTAAGCTTTCTACCCGCCACCAGCAGAGCTGTCTCTAATCCTAGGCAGGACTCTGCTCCCCTACCCACTGCAAACCATGAGAATATGTTTACTAGTATTATAAGTGACACTTATACGTGAGTTACTCAAATTGAGCATCGTGCAGTGACTATTCCTTTGTCTGACCTCTCAGCCCTTTCCGACATGCAGGTGTTGCTAAGTATTTCAGTGGCGCTTCATGTGCTGCTGGCAGCAAGACTCACTTACGGATAGACACTTAGTTGCTTCTAATTTAAAAGTATCAGAAACAAGGATGCTATGTAGAGGGGTTATGAATAATTCAATTTCTGTTTGGACATATTTTTGTTTGGACATACTGATCTTTATTTCCTTCATTCCTGGATAACACTCATCAAAGTCGCTGGGTAATAAACTAAGTGAATTGCTCCTTTTATAGCAAAGTCGTGTTCAAGTGTCCAGTGGGTAGGGCACCTGCCTGGCATGTGGGCATCCCAGTCTCGATCTTGGCACTCCCTGAGCCCCTGCAGAACCAGACCTGAGCATCACCAGATACAGCCACAAAATAAAACCAAAAAAAGGGGGAAAAAAGGGAAGGAAATGGAATAAACACTATTAAAAAAAAATCTTTGCCTCACTCCAGTCATGTGCTTCATGCTTCCAACTCATCTCTTACATGTCCGGCCAATGAACCCTGAGATTTCAGCCAATTACTTATATTTCAGTCACTTCATATATTCCCAGTCTACCTGTACTGGCCACCTGTGACTCAGGCTCCTCTACTTCCTAGTTCTCATCTCTGTTCATGTCAGTGCTTCTTAAGCCGCCTTTTCAATACTCATCTATTCATGGGGCTCAACTCCCAAGAGGGAAACCCTTCCTCAAAAAGGTGGAAACCCTTCCTCAAAAAAGTCCTCAAAAAAGGCTCCTGCTCTATGCTTTTCTCACAATAAACATTTTTTACTTTTCTTGGCTGTATCTTAGGCCCTCACGAATTCCCAATTAGATGACACTCTTGAAAACACAAGACGGTAACAGCATACTCCGCATGCAAGGCAAGAACCCTCCCGGCTGTACTACCGCTCTGGCACCAACTTAGCGTCTTAAAAAATTTCCAGTATTACTTAACAAGACAGTAATAAAATTAAAATTCAATGAAAGAAATTTTAAAAAATCCAAGCGCTGTTTACGGCATTTCAAAAATTGGCATAGTAAGACCTAAATGGCGAAGGACGGTTTCAAATAAATACGTGCGGTAGGCACAGGAGATTGGATTTCAGTGCATTCTCCAATGATAAATATTAAATACTGAAAGACGTAAAAGAGCATCTTGGAAGAAATGTAAATATCGGTGCAAGGAAACTGATTCTGCCACCTCTAGTGATCACTTTCTAAAGCTTGGTTCCGCCCAGTACTAATCCAAGGGAGATGCAGTAAGACGCGTCCCGGCCCCTACACTGTTCCCTGCCACGCTGCTGCAATGCTCCTGGGCGCTCAGACAGCGCCTGCAGGTCCAGTTCCGCAAATGCTTGCTGCGTGTTGGAGACCAGTTAATGCCTATGAGGAAGCAGCGTCAAGCCCAGGTGTGGCAACGTGTGGCCTCTAGTCATTTAGCCCACAGAAGGCAGCCGCCTTAGGGAAGTCTCTGGGATGTTGCCATCCTGTTTAAGTCATGCGAATATTTTGATGTCTCCTCCCTGCAGTAATTAACAAAGCCCAATTAACACAATGATTAGACAGAGCTGACTGTTTCACCGCCCAGATTCTTCAACTTCTATTTTGAACCTTTACAAGTGTATTCTCAACACCTTCACTGGGTTGACAACATCTTTGTGGCTGCTCACCTGGGACCTGAAACAGGGTTGAGTGATGGAAAATGCGGCCGTGCATAAACTCAAGCTGCAGGCGTTTAGGCCAGAGTCCTTTGGTTATAACCAGACATGTGAACTTGAGCAAGTTCAACCACCCAACAAGCAACACTGAGTAAATAACGTATCAGGGGCAGGTCCTGTTCAAGGAACACAGGGTTTTGTTATGGATGACATCATGCGGGCAGAATAAGTGGTACAATCTCTATATCTCAGCTTGCTCATTTGTAAAACACAGATAATAACGGGCGGATTTATAGCACTCTGGTGAGGGTAATGACTCAATCATACTAAAGGTTTGGTGTCAGGAATGACAGCCCTGAATAAATATTGGTGACAATGAAAAACATCAATAATTTATGCCTGCTATGCAGACATTCACAAATTACTGCATTATCAGGTCTCTAATCCTTAACACCCAATTAAAAAACTATGTTATAGGTTGTGTCAGGGCCTGGTTTTAATGTTATTTGTAATATATTTTTTTGTTTGTTTTGCTTTTAGTTTGATAGAAATTTTATTCATCTCAGGCTAGAGAAATAGCATAATAAGTAGGGTGTTTGCCTTGCAAGCCGCTGACCTGGGTTCAATCCCGGCATCCTATATGATCCCTGAGAACCACCAGGAGTAATTCCTTGAGTGCAGAGCCAGGAGTAACCCCTAAGCAACGCTGGGTGTGGCCCAAAATAGCCAAAAAAGAAAAAAATTTTTTCTCATCTCTTACAGGTGAATAAGTGTTCAAAGACTCAGAATTATGATATGCTACTATATGATATATATACACAAATACTATATATATGTGTGTGTGTACAGACACACACAGAGACACACACAAGCATTTGTTTTTTGGGGTCACTCCTGGCGATGCTCAGGGGGCTATTTCTGGCTCTGACTCAGTAGTTACTCCTGGTGGTGCTCGGGGGACCATATGTGATGCCGAGGATCGAACTGAGGTCGGCCTTGTGTAAGGTAAACACCATACCTGCTGGGCTATCACTCTGGCCCATTTAAATATATTTTTTAATATTAGACCCCAAGTGTACATTAAATAATGAGGCACTTGGAGTATAATATTAAAAATTAAAAAAGTCAAGAATTTTCAGAAACAATTCCCATTCCATAAATATGCTTATGTAAATGCATGGATTTGACTCAATATCATGTTGTGGAAACTTTTAAGGGTTTCAAAACAGAACATTATCGAACTCTGGTGGTTTTAGGACCTGGCACAAGTCAGACTGAGACCTTCACCCGGCACCATGACTCAGAACCAACTGCTTCTACCCAGCCACGTTCATAATTCTCAAAACAAATGGCTTCTCAAATCCAACAGAGCACTTACAGAATGATCCTCTTCCTCTCCTCTTAGCTGCAGAATGTTTAAATGCATTTTAGATGAGGAGGAGTCCTTAGGCGGGTTCTCACAGGAAAATGGGGGTTGCGCAGGAAGCATTTTCTCAACTCGCTGAACAAAGTTGGAAAGTTAGGAATTAAATATTTCTGGTTGATGAAGATAGAAAATAAATGCAATGCTCTGCAGGAAATAAATGGCAACAGAGTAAACAATATTCCATACTGGGTGGGTGGCTTCGTTTTGCGATAGCAATTTCAGGGGTGATTAGATTTGGATGCCAGTTGTATTACTGAAAACCCCAAAGTAAGAGAAAATTTTAATATTCATGGATCACCTCAGAGACCCCGGCTTCTAAATAAGAGACCGACCAAATCCTAAACACCAGAACTTTGTGGGTGCTTTAAGCATCTGACCCACAGATGGGGCATTACTATTGAAATTTTACTCTGGGAAAAAATGGGTTATGAGAAGTTAATGGCTTGGTCCAGTGTCCTGGTTATTTGTAGGAGTCTGGAATTTGAGAGCTTGTTTGGAGGTTCTAGCAGGGAAGCGCAGCTACTTGTATACCCTCGACCGAAGACCGGTCCGTCTCTATTCGGGGAAGGCCGTCCTCTTCGACCGAGTGCGCAGCTTCGGAAGGGACGCACATGGAGCGGTGAGGGAGGGAAGGGGACACCCGCCTAGCCAGCCAGATCAGCCGAATCAACCCTGGCGATCAATGGGGTGACAGATGTCGCAGCCAGATTGCCCTCACATCCAGGAGTCTGGAATTTGAATCCAGGTCAACTTGCTATCAACACCTGCTTCTTCCCAGAATAACGGATGTTAACAATAATGCATTCTTTGGAATGGTTACAGTGAAACTCTCCAAGTGTTCAATGGTGAGTCAGAATTATCAGATTACTACTATAAATATATTTGAGGGTAACATTTAGAAAATATCAGCCACGGATTAATTTTCCAACCAAGTCTTGGCCCACATTTCTACCTGAGATAGCTCCTCTCTCAATAACTCTCTCTCTCTGTCTCTCTCTCTCTCTCTCTCTCTCTCTCTCTCTCTCACACACACACACACACACTTCTAAATTCCTCTATTTTACTTCACTAAAATAGAACTAGCTGAGGCCTGAGCAATGCGTCAGTGGTAAGGTGGTACTGCTCTAGCTGTGCACACAGCTGATCACACTTGATCCCCAGCATTCCACTAGAAGTAATTCCTGTATGTAGAATCCCTGCACAGAGCTGACCCATGTCCCAACCCCAGCATACCATATGGCCCACCAGGAATGACTCCTGAGTGCAGGTCTAGGAGTAAGCCCTGAACACAGCTGGGTGTGGCTCCAAGACAAAACTGAAGAAATAAATTAAAATGAAATTAGCTCAGGTACAGTGATGTCCTCGGGACACCCGGAGACAAAGGGGGCTCTGCCTACCTCTTGCAGAGAAGTCCAGGCCTGCCCGCTGTGAGCATGCCTTTGATCGGCTGATCTTCCCGGGTCTACTGTCCATCTCCCCACTCCAGCACCCACAGGAGCACCCTGCTTAAGGGCCTGCAGAGTTGGGCCTTCTCAGCTCTGTTCTCGCAGGCATCTGTGACCGGCTGAGCTCTCCAATGCTCCCCTCCTAAGTTACCAATGATCTACCCTGGGAATCAAACCTTGTTTTCAGTGTCCTGAAGATATATCAGCACTTGGGCCAACTGGACATGTGCTATAAAGGCAGTGGTGAGGGATGCAGATGGAACAACGATCCACTGAAACCCAATCACGAACCGCTCCGTAACTGTGTACCCTCACTGTGATTCCATTTAAAAATAAATTAAGAACCAACAAACTTCGCCCAAAAGCAGTGAAAAACTGAGCAAATGGGATGTTGTGCTTTGTGGTATTTAGTGTCCGACCTTTCCATTTTATTGTGCACTTCATGTCAGCCTGGAATAAAGGAGCTGAACCAGAACACAGTTTTGCTGATACAGGGAGTGTATCGCCAATGGACTATTGGCTCCCAGCACCGGACCGATGAGCAGAGAAGCGGCCCCGATGCCACGTATTCCTCCCTCTATGTAATAGCAGCAGAAAGTAACGGTTGGCATACGGCGGGAGCTGCCACTTAAGACACCAGGTAACTGCTCTGGATTGCAGCCAGATTACGGGAGGCGAGAGCAGATTAGGGGGTCTGTGCACTAGCACAGCAGCGACAACTCTTTCAGGTTCAGGCATGACTTTCTGTGTCTATGTTTCAATGAAATATTGCTCGAAGCACTTGAAAGTGATGAAATAGAATCATGTCTGTACAGAGGCCCCTACCCCTCAAAATGCAACATTACTGTAAGACGGCTGAGACGGGCGACGGCTGCTTCAGCAGAAGAGGCAGAGTGTGCAGTGGACCTGTTCAAGACAAAGCCCGAGAGTGGGAGAAAGACACATTCGTTCTTTAAACGCCTCAGATTTAAATACAAAACTACCAAAGACTGATTACTAGCAGATACTATCCTTAAGCCCGGGAATACTGTAAAGTATCATGAAGTTTCTATCATGAAGGAAAGTAATGCCCCCAAATGATATTTTTTCTTTTTGGTGGGGCCCAGCGGGTACACCCCAGGCAGTGGTCAGGCTTACTCCTGCCTCTGCACTCACTCATGGCAGACTTGCATGACCTTCTGGGGAGGTGAGGATCAAACATAGGTCCCATGCCGGGTAAACACCTTATCCCCTGGACTACTGCTCCAGCCACCAAAGTGTTTTCTTTAAGTTTTCTGCATATCTCTTCTCTGACACAATGACACCGAGGAACTCCCTCTAAGACAACAGGTAAAGGTTTATCTGAGGAGTATCTTTTTTTTTTTTTTTTTTTTTTTTTTTTGCTTTTTGGGTCACACCTGGCAATGCTCAGGGTTACTCCTGGCTCTGCACTTCTGCACTCAGGAATTACTCCTGGCGGTGCTCAGGGGACCATATGGGATGCCAGGAATCGAACCCTGGCCGGCATGGGCCGCCACGCAAGGCAAACGCCCTACCCGCTGGGCTATCGCTCCGGCCCCTATCTGAGGAGTTTCTTAATGAGAATGGGAACATACCATGCACATTGAATTGGGAAAATAACTCTATGATGTCACAGCCCCCAATCCAGAAGAAGACTATGTAGATCAGCTTAATTAGCACAACGTAAGAGCCTCTGCTGGAATCCCTGCATGGGCCAACACAGGGTGTTACTGTCCTGATCAACTTCCCGAACAAGGCCGAGCATCACGACACGCTGTTTCCACCACCAGTGGCAGATCACTTCAAGGACAAATGCAGCAAGTCTTAGTGAGCACATCCTGCATTTAATAAGATTGGAGCTAATATCCTCATTTTACAGGTGAGAGCACAGAGGGGTTTGCCAGTGGTAAGCAAGTCACAAGTCACAAAGCACAGTCGGTGGGGGTGGGGAGGGAAGTTGTGGTTCTTCAACACTGCCATATTTTTCCTAAGTGTCAGACAATCAGAGTTAAGCTGAATTTTCTGCTTCAGCTATGACTCATACTATCATGTTTCACTATCACGATTACTATCCTCCCGTTGATCATCTAGTTGCTAGAGCGGGCACCAGTAATATCTCCATATGTCCTGTCTCACGCTAGTAGAGCCCAAGGGCATCTATTCGCCTCCAGGAACATAAAGAGCCTCAAACCATTATATTAGGTCATGGGAATGAACTAATATAATTGTTACTGGTATATGGCATATCAAATAAAACAGGGCTGCTTGCCAGGCTTGCCATGCAGGTGGCATATCCTTGTAGTCACCTCTAAATATAGCATTTATAGATGAACCGCGCGGGCGCGAGACGGGCTGTGATAGGCTGTCGCTGGGTAGAGTTCTGACAAGAAGGAAGTCCGGATGTGGAAAATGGCGGCCCCCATGTAGTAGGAGCGGATCATCTGGCTTGTTGTGCGGCTCTGCTGGGGTGGTGGGCCAGGGCTAGAACCCGCCATCCCTCCCGGGTGCCTCGTGAGCGGCTGGGCACAGGGAGAGAAAGTAGCAGCTCTGCCCCATGTCTGTAAACATGATAGACTATCATGTTTAGTCTATGATAAAATTTTTTTGTTTATCTCAATTTTTTATTGAGAAACTAGGATTTACAACGCTGCTAACTGTTCTGTTCATGCACGGATCACTACAGGGTTATAACTGTCACCCCCACCAGTGTAGAGGGCCACACCAAGCCCACGTGCACGCCGGTTCAGTAGACAAACTCTCCAGTTCCAATGACTCTGGTCATTTGCTGTTTATTGTGTTTCTTTATATTTATTGTTTCTTTATATCCCACATATGAAAGGTTTCTTCTTCTTAAAAACAAATTATCATGGAGGTGGTGACAAATGGATAATTATATCTAAATGCCAAAAATTCTAAATGAGTAAAAAAAACTAAATGAGTAAGTTGTAACAGATCCAGAAAAACCGGATCTTCTTTTTGTCAGTATGTAAATGAAAATATTCAAAATGTAAATAGTCAATATATGTTTTAAAATGAACAAAACTGACAAATCCTAAATACATACAGTTTAAAAAAGAGTGAGGAGCATAATGAAAATTTAGGGTAAAATCTGAAAAAGTTTTCCATATTTTTTCCCCTTTAAGTTTAATACCTATTTAAGTGTGTTATCCTAAAAGAGGAATACAGCTTTCATGTTAGAAAGTATTGATTATAGATAATGCTTAAGTATCTGCAGTAAACAAAATATTGTAATTAAAAATCTCTCTAGATACCCCACCTCAAAAAAAATAAAGTCCAGACAAAGATGGGTAAGTGGGATTGAACCTGGGATCCCTGGTGGAGGAAAACAGATCTGGGGGTGGGATTGGTGCCCGGACAGTATGTCCAAAACCAAACGAGGAATAACTTTGTAAATGGTGCTTTAAGACAGACCTCTCAGCACAATGCCACTGAATAAGGCGCTCACTCAGTCAGTGTAGGTTGCCCTTGACTAGATTAAAAGAGCTTGTATGTTCCTCACTTGCTAAGAAAGTTTATAATTTTCCAATAATAAATCAATGTTCATTTACAGTTAATGTTCTAGTCTATGGTAATTTGCTATTTTTATTGAAGATCTTTTTTTCACCAACAGTTAAACATCAGTAGAGATGCTTTTTAAAATGTGTTTTAATAGTTGTTTTAAGTGCTAGCAAATAAATGTAGTAGTATAGGGCAATCAGATTGTTGTCAATTTCTAGGTATCATTAATATTATTGTGCTAGTATATATTTCCTTAGACTTTATCTGCAGAACTGGAATTACTGTACCAAGGATAAAAGCATTTTTAAGGCTTCCACTATAGATCATTAAAGTACTTTCCAAAATGGCTGTGCCAATTTACTCTCACCAATAGTGCATGAAATTGCCAACACTGCTACACTCACACTGTTGCACATTTAACTGTTGCTTTATGATAAGCAAATACATTCCTTTAAATTTATATCTCTGTGAGGTCAAACATTATTTCATGTGTATATTCACTTACATTTCTCCTTATCAACTGGTAATAAAGCATAAATTAATAGCTTATATATAATTCCTTTTGACATTTTATTTTTAATTATTCTGCAAAGGTTAGAATTATTTCACTTGTTCAGTAAGTACTGACTAAACTACTGCTTACTTTATCATGGGCTATGAGGAAAAATCACTGTCACTGACCAAAATATTTTTCTTGTAACACTTAGCTTAGAATTTTTTTTCTGATACATAATCACAATTACAATCATATATCAACATTGATATTTGCAGCAGAATTAAAACAATGCTCAAAGGTTAGACAAAAAATGTTAAGGAGTATCGTAATATATCTCCAGATGGAACTACAAATTTTTTTTTCACTTCTTATGCAAATTTAATCTAACAAACTTTTACTTTTTATGCAAATTTGATAGTCCAACAAACGTGGGTCATAAAATTAAACTTATTGATTGCAGAACATGCTAAATGTAAAAACAGTGAAAATGGAATCTAATGCCTAACTGGAATTCTGCAGACTTTCTAACCCTGGAGCATCTAAACCATAAACATAGCTAAATCGCTTATGAACTTTAATCAACAATGAACACGAATGGGCCGGGGAGAAGGCTTAAAGGGCTGGCACATGCTTCGTGTGCAGTGACAGTGTTCTCACCCTGGCACCCCTGAATATCACAAAAACACGATCCCTGAGGGATAAGTAGCCCCAAGCAATATTTGCCATGTCCTACAAAACAAAAAATCAGTCGTCTAATGGCCAGTAATGACCGTCACCAAACAGTAGGATACATGCATCGACCCTAGTTGGAAGCGTATGTCACCTATGGGCCTGAAAAACAGAAGCATACAAAAACCTACAAAATATGACAATATATTATCCCTTGATTCCTGGTTTGGAATGTTAGGTAAGAAAGATAAGACTGCTTAATTCTTTTTTCTATAACTATCTCATTCTTGAGTATTAAATTTCATTAAGCTCTAACCGTAACGCATCATCGGTTATCAAGAGGGTACCAGGATATATGAGTGAATGCATTTCAGGTGGCCGGACAGCCACTAGGGAGCTTGCCTTGTAGGCGGCCAACCTGGGTTCAGTCCCCAGCATCCCAGACCTCCTGGGCGAGAAGTAAAGCTTAGCACAGCTGGTCGGGATTTTTCCCCTTTTCCTTAACAAATAAAGAGTTTTACATGCAATTCTTAGATCTATTATCTATAGGAGATACCTGGAATGCACTGGCTATTCAACTCAGTATGCTCAAGAGTTTATTTTAGAAAAATCTTTAAGATTATATGCATACACACACATATACTTACACATACACACATACATATGTGTGCATTGCTTCTTTCTAGTCACTTTAAATAATTCTCTCATAAGCACAGTCACAGTTTTTAGGATAAATTTAACTTCCAGGTCGTTCGTGACTAGGATCATTTAATATACATCTCTTAAGCTATATTCTTTCATACAAAAGTATAACTTCCCAAATATACCTGCAACCACTGATGCGCCAAATTTCTTCATTTGATTTCTTCTCTGGGAATCACCAAATCTACTGGAGAATTTGTTTGGTGTACTTCTCTGGAATATACCCGCCGGCACACAAATACTAGACCCTGATTTAGGAAAACTCTAGGTTTGGGTATATCCCTCAATTTTCCTGAGCAAGTTTCTGCATCTGTAGAGATTGGCATAATAACTATTTGCATAATCCAGTGATTTAAGTTACAGCTAAAGGAAAGCACTCTAGCTAATTTAAGGATTAGAGACAATTTACTAGTTCAGTTTGAATGCGAATTTTCCCACCAAGTGAATTATATGAAAAAAAATGCATGGAACAAAAGAAATTGAGAGCAGATGATCAGTATTACAAGAAGTTGATAGATTTTCACAACATCAACTCATAAATTATAAATATAAATTATAACCCATGAATAGTCCTCCACATCTTATAAACAATAATTATCCTCCACATACTAGTGGGTCCCCTGCCCTTCTAGGTGTTGCAGGTGTGGCTGTGGTGCCCGGCTGGGTCGGCAGGTGGCAGACAGGAGACAGGCTTGTCTAAACCCAGGGCTGCCCGTGGGCCCTGGATGGTGGATGGTCTGACAAAGAAAAGACTGGGCCCTCTGGGATGAACCCAGAGCCACAGCAAAGCCTGGCAAGCTACCTGTGGTTTATTCGATATGCCAACAAAAAGTAACAATAATGGACATCATTCCCAATGAATGGAGACGTTACTGGTGCCCGCTCGAGCAGATGGATGAACAATGGGAAGAAAGGTGATACAACTGATTAGTGGGGGTAATACTGCATGATTCTTTCTTGATGTCTTACTGCTTTATGGGGCTTTTGCTTTTTAAAAGTCTACAAATTCAAACACATATCAATGTTTACTTAAATTGCCAAAATTCAAACTTTAAAGGAAAATTAAATTTTCTTACAAGAGCCAAAGGACTTTAATTCAAACAATACGGCCTTCCAATTTATAACAGCCACTTACATGTCTGCACTCTAACATATTAAACTCTGGAACTACCATGGCTTTTATGAAACTTCAGTGTGTTCTCTTAGCTATCCGACACACTGTTGAGCGCAACCCCATGTAACTGGTCTCAGTGCATGAAACTTAAGATTCCACAGACTTAGATTAAGATTTATCATTGAAGTACTTGAAAAGTACTTTATGTTTCAAGTGACTTTTCCTAAGAATACTAAAATAAAATAATCATAAGCTAAATTCCTTTCCTGAGGTACAAGGGACTATCAGAGTGGGCTGGCACCTTTATTTTTCAGTTAAAAGACACACAGAAGTTCTTAGAGGGACAGTGAACATTGTTATATACTTGAATCATTAACTGAATAATTCTGGATACTTAACTATGTATTTCATATCTATATATGTGATACAACTCAGTATGAACAATTATAAGTAAATTCCTAGAATTTCAAAGCACTGTAAAAAAGAAAAAAAAAACCCTAGTATCTCGACAAAGCTAAAGATGTCTGCAAAAGAATCAAGGAGAAAAAACACAGTTATGCAGGTCTTCTAAGGACATTTAAGATTAGGAAACCTTGCTAGAGTACTATCAGGTTATCAGAAAATGTAGACACAAGCAAAACTGTACTTGTTACTGTTATCTAACTAGAAGATCTATTTTATGTCCATGTTTGCTTGTTTCTGAATGACTTCTGGCGGTGAATGCTAAGGGCTTTCTATCTGCTCCCGGCAGTGCTTTGGGGACCGTCTGTGACGGGACTGATCCAGAGGTTCTGGCTTTCAGAACACGTGCTCAGCCCTTGTGCCATGTGCCTGGCCCCAGCTACTCTAAATTGAACAAATCTATTTGCCATGCCGTATTCTTAAATCACAGGAAATACCCTACACACAAATACACGCAAGAGAAAAGCTACATCTTGATAGCAACATGTGAGACTTGGCAGGGCTGAGAGTGCCTGAATACCAAGAACCAGGATTCAGAATTCTGAAACAGAGGCTACAAAACCCGACAAGACCTAAGGTACTTGGCGTCAATTTAAATCCCGCTCCCATGATATCAAAGTTCTAAAGCTAAACACATGATTTTTCCACAGAAATCGTTAGAAAAACATACAATCTTACCTGGTATTTGATGATGTAGTTCAGGCACAGACTTCTCTACATGTTACACAATAATCATGAGGAGGATCCAGTTATGACAACACTTAAGTTTCCAGTAAGGAAACTGCAAAGCTTTACTCATTATTCATCCATTACTGTGCATTTAACTAAGCTAAACGATCTATTGTGAATAATCCAAACTATGCTTGTTTACAGCTGAAATACAAATTCTGTCTTCTGCATGTGGCTGAGGCGTGTCGGGAAGAAGTATTCTATTGTAAATAAACTTAGAGGCCAAATAAAAGGAAGTTGAAAATGCAGGTGCATAACAGTTGAGTTGTTTCAGTTTCAGAGGAATAAAGTAAATAATTGTACTGGAATTTTTTCAGTTCTGGGCATTCTGCCATACAGGAAGGGTGTGTAATTACTGAGCTAACATGTCCATGAAAAAATGAAGTAATATCAATATATCGCAGTTGGGTTCCAAATTTCCTTATTTTATCTCTAAAAATGAAGGCTATCTAATGACTCTCATTTAACACTTTGATATTTAAATATCACTTAAGTTAATATGTACACACAAATGTAAAATTATAATTTTCAGAAAAGTCAGAAAATATTTGAAAGATGGTATTCTCTTATAATGCCTCCCAAATGAAAAATATGTAATTTTCACTCATCAAAGAATTAGAAAAAGGACAGGCAGTTTTCCCAGAAATAAGGAGTATACAAAAGATTAACATGATTTACCAAATTTATTCTTACTCTTTTATGCGATCTAAATTGACTTCAATCTTAAATCTGGATTCGCAACTTTACAAATCAAAAACCAAAAATAGGAACTTGGGAGGTCTGTTGAATAATGGATGTTAAAGTGCCTAACGGCTATGATCAAGTTCAAACACCTCACAATTATTCAAGCAACTTTATGCGGAAGATGAAAGAGTATAATTAATATTACATACATTATTTTACAGAACACAAATCAACTTCCACTCCATACAGCACTATGACATGTACCTGTTAACTGTCTCAGATTGTCTATGATTGACCTTATGGTCTTCAGAATTACAGTACAAGATCACACCCCTTCAGTGATATAAGTACAGCACAGGCTTCAAACTGGAAATAGTAACCGCACACGGTCACTGGCTCACTGCTTCTATGAGATTAACACGTGGGCACATCTAACTTTCAAGATGATGGCAGCTAGTCTGGAACAGCCAATGTCTATCAAATTCTAATCCATCTACATCTAAGGGTCTATTTCAAGGATAGAAGACTGAATTATGAATTGATTTATAAGAGGAGGCAGAAGCCAGTTTCCTTATTGTGCTTTATTTTAAACAGGCACTAGATGATCCTCAAGATTTTCAGGTATTTAAGGGAAAAAAAACTTCCTCATTTTTAGCATAGGTGTTCACTGTGAACACGTAGGTCTCAGAAGTTAAACTGACTAGAAGAACCTGCCAAATAACAACCTTGATCACAGTCCACTGATGGCTTAAACTCTAGCAGGCACTTCCTGTAATTTTAGATGAGTCTAAAGATCACATTACATCATTATTACTGAGGTCAAGCTTTTATTCTCTTAAAACAAGATGCTTAACTTAGAACTGCTCCTCTAGTGCTTACCAGGTTGACATAAAGCTGGCGGATATCACTGAAATAGCTATATCCCCTTTATTCCCTGCAGTTCTTCTTCAACCAAGTTGAAGGGATTAAATTTAATAATTTCCACATCACTATTTCACTAGCAACCAAATAAATGAATGAATAAATAAATAAAATTTAGTTTGTTCCATGCAGATAAGACATTTTTTTCTCTAGCAAAATGCTATAATTCAAATTATCTTTGGGACAAGAATGTACATCTGGATGGATCATTTACTAGACACTATCCAAGTTTCTCTTGCTTCGTAAGTTTCTACAGACGCCATTATATTCAGAACGTACCCATCTGGTGACAGAGCCATTCAATAGTCAACCTGTCCCTTCCACTCACTTGTTGCAAGTCTAATATATTTAAGATTTGGGGGGAAGTCATACACCATGTGTCTGAAGTAACGTATAACATCTGATTTTATCCTTAGCTGATTACAGAATCAAAAGGAACACGAGACTCAGAACCGCCGTACAGTGCTAACACAGCTTTAAAGGTTTATCAACAAGACTGTGGCGTGGTTGCTCGCCTCTACTTCACTACTTACCGTGACTGAGCTCAGTGACTATGCATAAGGCTGTTTGGAAATTAGGATGCACTGATTCAAGCGTCCAGATGTGTCCCAAAGGGACGCATTACTGCTCAATTCTTGAACCAAGTTCTTGCCACTACATTTGGCAGTATGCTCTCTCAGCATAAAGATCATTCAATAGTCAGAGATTCGTCTTCCAGTCAGTATCCAAACAATGAATTATTATATATCACTTGATCACTTGATCACTTGAATCCCGTTATTCATCGATTTGCTCGAGCGGGTGCCAGCAACATTTCCATTGGACCCTATCACGTGCCAATGTAGCCCAATGGCATCTGGTTGATTCAGGAATATGAAGAGCCTCAAACCGTTCCTTCAGGGTCTTGAAAAGGAAGTCTGACCATCTTGTAGGTGGGCGGCCACGTGATCTTTTGACATCCCGTGGGATCCAGTCGGTAACGGCTCTAGTCCAGCGGTTGTCTCCAAATCGCATTACATGTCCAGCCCATCTGATTTTCGATGCCTTGGCAAACGAGACAGCGTCCCTGATTCTGGAATAGCGACGGAGGTCAGAACTCCGGATTCCTTCTCTCACTTGAGTGAGACATGATATTCCTAGCATAGCTCTTTCGATGCCTCTCTGGGAGACCCGAATAGCATTCTCATCCTGCTTTCGTAGGGCCCAGGTCTCTGAGGCGTATGTTAATGCAGGGAGAATGGTGGAGTCGAAGAGATGTGCCCGGAGCCAGAGGTTCTTTGTCCTTTTAGCTATTTCTTCGATGCCTTTGAAGGCATTCCATGCCGCTCTCTTCCTCCTGCGCAGCTCAGGTTTTAGGTCGTTCATCATGTTGACTTCTCGATCTAGGTACACATAACTGCTGCATTCAGAGATGTTTGTGCCATTGAGAGTGAATGGGGCCTCTGGAACTAGTTCATTTCTCATGAACATAGTTTTCTTCAGATTCAGCTGTAGACCTACCTTTCCACATTCTCGGTCAAAGTCAGCCAGCATTTGTGCTGCTTGGCTAATGTTTGGTGTTATTAGAATGATGTCATCAGCGAAGCGGAGGTGGTGTAGTTGCCGACCATCTATCTTCACTCCCATTCCTTCCCATTCTAATTGTCTCATGATGTTCTCGAGGGGTGGCACTGAAGAGTTTTAGTGAGATGGTATCACCCTGTCGAACCCCTCTTTTGACATCAATGATCACTTCTTTGTAGAATGGTGAGATCCTGGTGGTGAATCCGTAATACAGCTCACGAAGGATCTTGATGTATTGGGTTTGAACACCCTGTTTGACTAGGGCTTCGATGACTGCTTCAGTCCCCACAGAATCAAAGGCTTTCTGTAAATCAATGAACGTGAGACAGAGTGGCATCTTGTACTCCCCTATAAACCTCAATGAGCTTGGTTACTGTGTGGATATGGTCGATTGTGCTGAATCCTTTCCGGAAACCTGCTTGCTCGCATGGTTGTCCTTCATCTAGTGTTCTGCTAATCCTGTTCAGGATGACTCGTGTAAACAGCTTGTAGATGACAGACAACAGGCAGATGGGGCAATAGTTGCCGATGTCGTGAATGTCTCCCTTATATTATATATAAGAATTCTTATATGTAACTAAATATGAATAATGAATTCTTATATATAACTAAAATAATGAATTCTTATATATAAATAAGAATATATAATGATGAATTCTTATATATATATAAGAATAATGAATTCTTATATAGAACTAAAACTGATCACCATGCCTAACAGCATTCCTTCTTCGTAGAAATGGTGTTAACAGTTTTTATTAGCTATAAGCACCTATTAAGTGTCAGTTATTGTATGCATTTTATATTGGTTAATTTAATTTACTCAAATTTAATTTGCTCAAAAGCAAGCAGATGCCATTGGGCTACAGTAGCATGTGATAGGGTCAAATGGAAATGTTACTGGCGCCCACTCAAGCAAATCAAAGAACGGGATGTCTAGTGATCTAGTGAATTTACTCAATAAATAACACCCATTTTACAGATGAGACTCTGAGGCATAGAGAAACAATATAATGAATTTATAGAGAAGAAATATAATGGGAAAGCTGACCCGACCCCTGTGTACCCACCTAATGGGAAAGCCTGTTCCCCCACTAAATGAAATATCCTTCCTGGAATACCACTCTGCCATAGTCTGCAGTTTGAGATCAGCGAACCAATAGTATGTGTGTGTGTGTGTGTGTGTGTGTGTGTGTGTGTTACATTTCCAAGAATACTAACTTTTGATACAGAGCATGACCAAAGAGCTAATAATTAAAAAAAAAACCTAACAAAGAATGTCACATTTTAATAAATATTTTAAATTACAACATATAAGGAAAAAAGAAATTAGCTTTCCAATTACTAAGTTTTCCAAGCTGTCTCGTTAGGCAGATTAATTTCTGAAAAGTTCTAGGAAATTTTTATTCCAACTATAGAAAATTAGAGCACCTTGCCTGGTACCACAAACCAAAATCCTAAGGGAACTGGAATTTCCTATTTAAGTCAGGAGAGTATCTTGGAACAAGAATAGCCATGGTGTCTTGGATTAAATAAAATGCTGAGAACAGATCACTGGTAAATAATTTATTGAGGGGAGATGGGTCGGAGCAACAATTGTTGCTCCTCAGGGACCATTCCTGGCAGTGCTTGGGGGATCACACATGGTGACGGAATCGAACCGGCACTAGTGGCATAAAAAGCAGCTGCCTCACCAGGTACTCTCTAGGCTTACACTGATGATTTTCAGGGAAGTTGGTATGAAAAATATAATGTGCATTAATTACGATTCGTAGAACAAGGATGGAAGCAAAGTTTACATTCTCTCAATAAAAACCAGGAGGTTAGGATGAATATATAGATTTAGAACCTGTCCTGCCATCTCCCACAATGTCCACTTAGAAAGAACACAATCGCGAAAGGTAAGATTCTGAAGTTATCAGAGGCCATCAATTAATTCAAGTCTGATAATTAAGATGGATTTCCAAATTTCTTCGACAGGCAGTTAGTTACCTGGTCTCAGTGTCCAAACGCAAAGCTAAACTGTATTTACTCTGTGTGATGTCACCTTTAAGACAATAGAGACATGCTGATAAATTTACCGTATTTCATCAAAATGCAGTGAAGCCCCAAAACAAATCAGAGTTTTCTCATTGTACATCTCCCTGGGGCAAACTGCAGCGCCATACATGCACACACACATATGTGCATGCATGTACTCAAGGGATTAAATCCAATTTCACACATTCAAGGCAGATTCTTTACCACTGAGACACATCCCCGGTTCCTTTGGGCAAAACCTTACAACATGGATATTTAAGAAAACAGTTGTTCCTCACTAAATGTGAAGCTGATATACTCAATTACCTACCACCTCCCTCCCTCCCTCCCTCCCTCCCTCCCTCCCTCCCTACCTACCTACTTACTTACTTACTTCTGGGGCCACACCCGGCGTTGCTCAGGGGTTACTCCTGGCTCTGCACTCAGAAATCACTGCTGGCAGTTATCAGGGGATCATATGGGATGCCATGCATCAAACCCGGGGTGGGTGGCGTTCAAGGCCAACCCACCGTGCCATGGCTCTGGCCCCTATATTTCATAATTCAATGCAAAGTAAAAGCAGAATTGACAATAATCTTGTTTCTTCTCAAATTCTTAATTTTTGGAATGTTTCAAAACTTCAAATTTCAGAAAGGAATGGAAAAAATTTTGCTATCTTGCCACATCAATAAATTGTGAAATCACCATGTTTGAAAAACACGACTCTAATGTAAGACATACACCATAGTTTTGGAGCAATCTTTAACCCACTTACCTAGCTTTAAGTTACAGCAAACTAAATTAACAAGCTGCTAAATGTTCCTTTACTGTTTTATCAACAATTATTATTTGAAATGTTAATACTGATTTCTAAAAGAAAATGTCAACAAAAACATACCAGCTAAGTTTATCTTTTGAGGAAAAAGTATTTAGCAGTTCAACTATAAGATTAAAAAATCATTATGAGATTACCTCCAGCAGAATAACCTTCAGTGCAATCTCACTTTCTTTTCTTTGGGGAGAGACAGGAGGAAGGAGTAGAAAAGAAAATTACACCTGAAGTTTTCTATCTACACCCACCACATTAAGCTTTTCAATCGCAAGAAAACAAATTTAAAGATTCAAAACTCTTTAAATACAACAGGTAAGAGCTAATTTTGAATATTGCTTGGGTTTGACGAATACGTAGTATTAACTAATTTCAAAAACCAACATAAACATGACACCAAAGCAAACTGACAGTTTCACAAGTCTTAGAACATTGATTAGCTCACAGAACGAATTTACTGTGAATCAGACAAACACAACAAATACTGTCTTTCCCCCAGTTCACAGGCAGCCCTATAAAAATCCCTGTGTTGAGATGTTCAACAGAGACAGGCGCCCTGGGGTGGGAGAGGCGCTGGCACAGCTTTGCGCGCATGCACACAGTCTGCCACGGGCCACAGACACCGGTCACCATCGACGTGGTCCTTACTTGCAGACGCACAAGTATCCTGCATGTTCCGATGCTGCCGTGCACTCACCCCAATGTGCTCAGGGATGGAAACACCTTATAATTAGAAAACGTGAAGGCGTCAAGGACGTTAGGCAACTTTAAAAGTCATCCACAGAAATCATTTCAAGTGTGAGGAAGAGGCTGTACCTGCTCCTTGACAGAAGCTAGGATAGTGGTGGCTGTGGTCTCGGCTTCCATGCCTGGGCCAGCGGAGGCGGCGTCCTGGCGGGTCTGCGGCTCGTCCAGCAGTGCAGCCTGCTCAGGAGCGGGCATTCCTCCTGCAACCAAGCAGGCAAACGGTTAACGGGAGCTCGAGGGCAACCTGCACAGCGGCAGCTACGAAGGGTCTGCAAAAGGTTCAGACGATCCACTACGGCCTTCTAGGACGGGATGGTCACAGCCCCTTAGAGCTAGCTGATGACTTCTGGCATCTAGGCCAAAAGGTTCAGAGGATCCACTACGGCCTTCTAGGATGGGATGCTCACAGCCCCTTAGAGCTAGCTGATGACTTCTGGCATCTAGGCTAAAAGTATGGCGAGATTAAATACTAACGTGTAGTAGAGGGCTAGCGATAATTACCACAGAAAAGGATTTCAGCAAAATCAGAATAAAACTTGCACTTAAAAAAATAAAGTCTGGGACGGAGGGTACTAAAGAGCGTAAAGTGGAATGCTTCATAAGCTGTGGTCTTTTCTAAACATGTAATCAATTAGCATGATTATCGCATGAAACAGTAATGAACACTAGGGCTTGCTTTAAGGACCTATGTTCAAATAATTATACACACAAGAAGACATCGACAAAAGCACCAATGCTTTGACAGATTACAGGAGAGGATTATGCGACAGAAAAGCGGGTGCAAACAACAGGTATGCCTGAAATAAAATTCTGGTGTACATGAACACTAGTAGAACGATGAGTAACCAGCAACGAGTTACCTGTGGACTGCTTAAAAGCTAGCTAAGTTCTCTTGAAGCAGTATGAATATCCAAAGAGGACCAGTTAGCAGGGAGTTAAGCGGATGATAGCAGAATCTTAGTCCTGGTCCTCCGCCTCACGGGAAGCCCGGAAGCCCAGCAGATGGCGTAGAGCCTTTCCTGAGATGCCACATACCGAGAGTGGTGCGTCTGCCACCAGACGTACTCACCTGGTGTGGACATGTTACAGATTCCAGAAAATTAAAATAAAATAAAAAGGATGCCCCCCCATGAAAGCTACATTTTTCTACTTTAATAACTTGTCATTCTCTCTCATACTACCAGTCTACTGTCTAGTTTGTATAACAGGTGCTCACTGAATGTTTACAGAGTAATTGAGCGAAGGGAGAATATATCTTCTGTCTTTCTTGCTGGTCATCCCTCGCTGTATTAGCAGCAGCGGTTTCTATGCAAGGAGTGCTCCCACCCCGCACCCTCCTTTATTCCTAGGTCTCCCCTAACGCTACCAGCACCCTCAGGTCACAGACCTATTACTGACCATATGCCAGGGTTGTTTCCATTGGGGAAAGTCTATTCTCTTGCTATACTCCACATATTAGTGAGATCATCTGGTGTTTTGGCCCACACCGTCACTGTCTCATTCCGCAAGGGCAACTCTCACCCAGCCCAAGGACACTCAGGAGACCTTGATTCTCTGTCAGCTAATATTGGGGCAACTTCAATTATGCTTCAGATAATTTAAGTCTTCGTAATTTTATCCTTAAAAATCACTACTGTTGAGCAAGGGGAGTGGCGAAAAGAGACCAAGGTACAGAGACTAGAGACAAGGCCAGCCGAGATGGACAGGGCATTGCAGTACGGTCAGTTATCCTCGACAAGCCAACGCTACCTCAAAAAAAAAAGTAAAAAATAACGTGCTTTATCTTTTATCAACTTTCACAATGTTCAAGTTTCTACTATGATCTGAGTATTTTTTGGGCCCCAACATTCTCAAGGGCGGGCAGATGCCCTTGGGCTATCTAGCATGTGAAAGGACTATTGAGATGCCACTGGTCCAGCTCGAGCAAATCGATGATCAATGGGAAGTCAAGCGATCAAGCGAACATTCCCTCAAAATTTAAAATCATAATCTAGAAAACAATTGGAGATGCAGCTGCAATACCGGGGCCTCCATCCACATTCAGTGGAGATGGGTCTGGTTCTCGGGGTCCCACGGGCTGCTTTATTCCAGCTTTATTAATAGGCAGAGTCAGAAAACGGCACTGATGAATTTGTGCATTTTCTTCAATTCCCAGGTTAGCTTCATTAGGACTCTTCACGTCTGCTCTACCGGGTAAAAAATCTGCCTTTCGTTTCCATGGCGCCCAAAGCTTCAGGTGTACCCTGAGGCGTGAGAAGGAAGAAAAGTTTCAAGTCTCAGAAAAGGAAGTCTAGCATAAAAATCGAAGTGTCTCTGAATGAGAAACAAATTCATTGAGTCCCACTCTTTTGATTTAAGAACAGGCTTGCTACTTCTTAATATATCCCAATGAAATGTTTTTTATGGCAAGCTTAGTTTTTCAGAAAGTGTGATGTACTTGAATAAAGTAACCAACCATTTCCCTATCTACCAAGCACTCATTACAGACAAGACTTGAGTTCTCTGAAGAAAAAATTGCCGCTGAAAGATCCTAGATTAGCATTTAAGGCCAAGTATTCTACACTACTGAAAAGCTTACCTTAAAATAAGCAGATGGTTGCAAAGAACAAAAATGTTACTATGCAACCGTGAAACAAATAAAATGCCAAGAATCAAAAAAAATTTAAATGTCAAGAGTATAACATCATGAGATAACCAATATTAAACAAAAAGAGAAGCAAAACTTTTAGTGAATGAGAATTTAGAGAAAAATGAACTAGAAATGTCACCAGGGAAGAAATGATTAATTCCTAACTATAAATATGGGGAGTCTTACTGTTTGAAGAAATACATAGGATTACATTACTGTTACTAAATTACATCATGTTGAAAGAGAAGAAAGTGACATTAAAAAATCATTCGCGCTAACAATTATTCCTCAGAAAATCAAGTACCTCAAAATCAGCTCAACTAAGGGCATAAAGGGCGTGTGCAAACAAAACGCTACTCCAAGACAAAAGGAGGAGAATGCAGACACCTCCCCATGCTCCTGGATTGGGAGAATCAACATCGTCCAATGGCAATACTCCCCAAACGTTACACAGATTGAATGCAGTCCCTAGAAGTATACCCATGGCAATTTCAAAGAATTTACTCAAACAATCGTGAAATTCCTGTGGGACAATAAACCCCCACGAATATCTAAAGCAATTCTTGGTGAAAAGAAGATGGGGAGACATCACCTTCCCCAACTTCAAACAGTACTACAAACTACAAAGCCGTAGCAATTAAAATGGCATAGTGTTGTAATAGAGACTTGAAGACCTATGGAATAGAGTTAAATATCCTGACACAGAATGTCAAATATACAATCATTTAATCTTAGATAAAGGAGCAAAATGTACGAAGTGTGGCAAGAAAAGCCTGTATAACAAAGGTGCTGGGGAAACTGGGAAGCTATCTGTAAAAAAATGAACTCAAACTGCTAATGCCAGGCACAAAAGTCAGAAAAAAATGGATTAAAGATCTCAACATCAGATCTGAATCCATAAAGTACATCAAAGAAAAGGTGGGCAAAACCCTCCACAACATTGAAGCTAAAGGCATCTTCAAAGATAAAACATCACTGACCAAGCAAGTGGAAGCAAAGATTAAAAAAAAATGGGACTGCATGAAACTAAGAAGCTTCTGTACCTCAAGAGAAATGGTAATCAAAATATAAGAACAGCCCACAGATTAGCAAAGAATATTTACCCAGTACCCATCATTAAGGGGTTAATATTCAATATATATATACATATATATGCATATATATATGGCACTTATAGAAGAAAAAAATAATAAAACTCCACGAATAGCTAAAGCAATCCTTGGGAAAAGAAGATGGGAGGTATCACTTTCCCCCAACCTCAAGCTCTACTACAGAGCAGTTGTAATTAAGACAGTGTGGTATTGGTAAGAGACAGACCGTAGACCTATGGAATAGAACTGAGTATCCTGAAACACATTCTCAAATATACAACCACTTAATCTTCGATAAAGGAGCAAAAAAATTAGGGAGCAAAGAAAGCCTCTTCAACAAATGGTGCTGGGAAAACTGGGCAGCTACATGTAAAAAAATGAACTTAGACCTCCTTCTAACGCCATGCACAAAAGTCAGATCAAAATGGATTCTAGATCTCAACATCAGACATGAATCTGTAAGGTACATCGAAGAAAACATAGGAGAAACGCTCTACGACATCGAAACGAAAAGTTTCTTTAAAGATGACACACCACTGACCAAGCAAATGGAAGCAAAGATAAACAAATGGGATTATATAAAACTAAAAGCTTCTGCACCTCAAAAGAAACGGGACCAAGATACAAAGACAACCACAGAGTGGGAAAGGATATTCACCCAATACCCATCTGACAAAGGGTTAATATCCGGATATACAGGCACGGTAGCACTCCACAAAAAAAAAGCCAACCCCATCAAAAAATGGGGGAAGAAATGAACAGAAGCTTCCAAAAAGAAGAAAGAAGGCCAAAAGGCAAGAAAAGTGTTCTTCATCTTTAATCATCAGGAGATGCAAATCAAAACAACAATGAGGTACCATCTCACACCACAGAGACTGGCACACATCCAAAACAGCAAGAACAACCAGGCTGGCGGGTGTGGGGAAAAGGGACTCTGATCCACTGTTGGTGGAGTGCCGACTGGTCCAGCCCTTTTGGAAAACAATATGGGCATTCCTCCGAAAACTAGATATTGAGCTCCATTTGATCCAGCAATAGCACTCCTGGGAATATACCCCAGAGACCGAAAAGCACATAGCAGAAACACTATCGTACTTTTATTCATCTCTGCGCTATTCACTATAGCTAGAATCTGGAAACAACCTAAATGCCCGAGAACAGAGGACTGGCTAAAGAAACTGTGGTTCATCTACACTATGGAATACTATGCGCTGTCAGAAAAGATGACATTATGAAATTTACCTGCAAATGGAGGGACATGGAGACTATCATGCTGAGGAAATTAGTCAGAAGGAAAAGGACAGATATAGAATGACGCATTCATTAATACGACATAAATAGATACCAGTGTTTTACGAATGGGGAAATGGTAAGGCAGATTAAGACTCACCATTGAATATACACAAAGAGACTTAAGTGATAAACTCTAAATACCTGCAGGGCTAGCCACAATGTGTAAAATAAGAGGCTGAGAGAGCAGAGACAGAGAGAGACAGAGAGAGAAAGAGAGGAACTGGGGTACCTGCTATTAAGGCAGCAGGGGTGGCAGGAGGGGGGGGGGCATTGGTGGTGGAAATGGGGAACTGGTGGAGGGATGGGTGCTGGTATACGTATTACCAAGAACCAGGATCACCTTTGTAATTGTAGTTTCACTGTGGTATAATAAAAAAAAATTAAAAAAAAAAGGGAGATGAAATCAAAAAGAAACTTCCTCAAAGAAATTCAAATGGCCAAAAGACATATGAAAAAAATGCTCGTCATCACTAATCATCAGGGAGATGTGAATCAAAACAACAATGAGATAACATCTCACACCACAGAGACTGGCACACATCCAAAAGTACAGGAACAACTAGTGCTGGTGTGGATGCAGGGAGAAAAGGACTCTCATCCATTGTTGGTGGGAATGTTGACTGCTCCAATCATTTTGGAAAACAATATGGACATTCCTCCTAAAACTAGAACTGCCATTTGACCCAGCAATACCACTCCCAGGAATATGCCCTGGGGACCCAAAACCACACAGCAGAAACACCATCTGCAATTCTATGTTCATTGCAGCACTATTGGCAATCGCCAGAATACGGAAACAACCTGAGTGCCCTAAAGCAGACGACTGGATAAAGAAACTAGGATACATCTACACAAAGCAATACGACACATCAGTTAGGAAAAATGAAGTTTCGAAATGTGTCTCTAAATGAATGGACATGGAGAGTATCGTGCTGAGTGAAATGAGTCACCAAGAGAGGGACATATCCAAAGCAAGGAAAAGCAGGGGTCAGGAGGATTTGCCAATGATTGCAATCTACCACAAGTGTGTGTGTGTGGGGGGAGATTGGTAAAAATAGAGAAGGGATCAGTTTGCCAATAATTGTTGGAAATTGAAATGCTAGACTAGAACTAAGTATTGAAAGTAGGTAAAGGGATATGCATGATAAATAATCCTTTAGTGTCTGTGCTGTAAAACACATTACAAAAGACAGGGAGGGGGAGAGGGAGAAAGGAGAGGGGGAGAGAGAGACAGAGAGAGAGAGAGAGAGAGAGACAGAGACAGAGAGATAGAGAGAGACAGAGAGAGAAGTGCCTGCCATAGATTCAGGTTGGGGGAGGGAGGAGGGAATTGGGACACTGGTGGTGGGAAATGTGCACGGGTGGAGGGATGGCTGCTGGAACACTGTATGAAACCTGATCAAGAACAGTTTTGTAATTGTATTTCTCATGGCAGTGTAATATGATAAAATAAAGTTACAGTATATAGCTAAAAAAGTAAAATTGGCCATTGATTGTGATGACTGGCTCTCCTGTATGGACGCAGTCCGAGGAGCACTTTCTGAGCATTCCCCTGCCGACATGCAGTGTGGGATAAGAGAACACAGGCATAGGGCAGGGTCACTGTCCATTAATGACACAGTACCCAGCTGGGACTGTGAAACAGCAAGGGAGAGCAAGACTTACAGAATGAACAAGGAAACTAAAGATGATAAGACATTCTGATGAGCCTATTTTAATGAGAAGCTACTTAGCAAGAGTGGAAACTTCCTTCCATGCATTTTAACTCTACTTCCTCAAAGATTAAGACCCCAAGCAGGCAATGGATGTCTTCACCTGTGGGATAAAGAGTGACACCCACCATGACCACGCAGAACAGGGGAAGAGGCTCCTTGCTCCCCACCAGTCCCCAAACTGCAGCCCACAGGGAGAGAGGAGAAATGTCACCACTTGAGGAGGAGGGAGCAGCTAAGCTAATTAGGACTAGACTCAGAGAATGCCATTTCTCTCCTTCAAGGAGGAGAGCAGCAGTGAGGAATGTGACAAGAGACTGAGACATTGGGCCTTGTGTTTCCCCTCCAGGACCTCACCCGATTGAGGCAATCCTGTTAACGGGACTTAGGAATTTTCCAGATAGGTTGCTGAACCACTTCGAGGGCTCTCCAGAGAATCACAGCAGAAACTGGAAGCAAGAAAATGCCACTTCTGTTTTTGGAAAGAAAGTATTTTCCGCCGTGTCAAACTAGAGAGCTAGACAGAGATCTTAGGTGAGATTCTTCTAAGGATTTCATCCAAGATATGCTCTGTGAGTAACAAAAATGGAAACACCAGCGGTGTAATAAAACTGGTCTAGTCTCTGTGTTTGGTAGCATAGCCACGGAAAAGAGTATGTGTAGAACCCAATGAGACATGTATGATGCTCAAAGTCTCAGATAATAATCAGCACAGAAATGGGAACAGCACAAAGGCCACTGCTGATATAGTGTGTGACAACTAAGCAAAGTGGGTCAATTTATACAAAAGGTCTCCAATACGAAAGTCAGCGATTTCTGATCTGGACCCAATTCCAAACAAAAATCTTGTATTGTTTGCAAATAATACATCCGCAGGCTCAATCAAGCTCGTTACTATCTAAAAATAGGGGTAGTCTACCAGATGAAATAATTCAAATAGTAAAACCACTGCTTACATCAAAGTACTAATCTGCCTCTAATTAATGGAAAACAACCTGTGTATGTGTAGGGGCTTGGGATTAGGTTAGCTCAGGAGTATACCCTAGGGGCATGATTCAGTCATCTTTAGGCTGAATAAAAAAATGGGTACAGCATTAATGAGACACAGGTACCCCACAAATCACGAAGAATTTAGTCTCTATTGATAGAAATTCTAAGGTAATAGAAGGTATGTGACAAGTGAGTGCCCTTGGGCTTCCTTTGGAGATCCTTCCTTTGGAGATACTTCCTTCCGGCCATGGAGGCATCTTAAGAAAGGATACAAATGTATATTCTCAAGAAAGCATGAGGGATACATGTGTGGCGCACATGGGCAGGAATTCGCGCCTGTCCATGCACAGCAGAGACGTGATTACTCACACGTTGTGGTTCTCATGAGCTCAAAGCTTAGTGGGGGACACAGGAAGAGGACACCTGGCCGAGGGACTAGGCAGACCAGCCTGTGCATTTCTACAGGAAACCCATGAGCAAACCAGGATGACAATTCCTAGACCACCGCTGCTAGACTCCCATACCAAACAATAAGCAAGTTTCAGAGCAAATCTCTGCATGAGTGTTACTATCTTTATACTCTGAGTAAGGTTGGCAGACTGCTCCAACAGCGTTAGGGACAAAGCTTAGAGCCACGCAAAGGACAAATTCAGGGAGGTCTTTTTTGGGAGCCAAGAGTGTAAGCTTCAAGGACTGGTTGCTCCAGGGATACATACAGGGGTCTCCTATCACAGTTCGGCACAGAAGAGAGTCCATACTGGGTCTAGGCTGGAAATGGGAAACAAAAGCCTCTGAATCTTGACACCAAGTCCACACTTACATTCTAAACTGATGTCCGTGTTGCTCAGGATTTTCCAGAATGTGGTCTATCATATTACATCTCGTTCTATAAGAAGGCTTCACCTGAGGGTGAGGAATCTATGCCATTCCTAAGGGAATGGAGAGAACTGGACATCTTAGCACTGTCCCCGGAAGTCCTTCTCAATATAGCATAGCCATTTCTTTTGTTCAGGTTCCTGTTTGTTTTCTTTTTGGGTCGCACCCAGCAAAGCTCAGGGGTTATTCCTGGCTCTGCACTAGGGAATTACCCCTAGCGGTGCTCGAGGACCATATGGGATGCCTGGGATTGAACTCCAGGTCAGCCGCATGCAAGGCAAACGCCCTACCCGCTGGACTGTTCTCTGGCTCCCTGTTTTTTAAATTTTTAGTCATATTCTTGAATAGTATACTTGTGAGTCATATAAAATTTTTCAGGGAAGGATATGAATTTCTCTTTTTGCTATAAATCTAAGAGAAATGGTTTTGTGTGTGAAACTGTTAGCATTACTCTCTGGGTGGGGAGTATATCACTTGTATAGTGAAAGTCACTGAAATTTTTGTACTCAAGCCTCTCAGCTCCACACACTGTGGTAGGATTACTACAAGGCCTCTAGAAGGGCGCAGACTATGGCGTTATCTTTAATCCCTTTGACCACAGAACACACTAATCCACAAAGTCATCTCTGTAATAAAGCTCTCTGAAATAAAAGATCAAAAGATACTGTAATTTGCTCTAGCTACTGACTGCTCCCTTCCTTTTCCTTTGCTGAGTATACTCTTCATGTAATAATCCACTATGTTGTTTTTCTTCCATTTTTTTTTACATTATAATCTGTAGTACAACACATGAGAGTTTTATTTTAAAACTCAAGAATCTTATAATAACTGATTTTAATATTTCAAAGCTGATGAAGCCTGTAAGAAATTAAGAAAACTAAAACGGACAGGGAAAAATCACATGCTCAAATGACTGATTTAGAATAAAACAGTAAAATGAAAGGAAACAAACAGTAAAAGCAAATTTCAAGTAAAATTAAAGGATGATAAAGTTTTACTGCCAGCATTTACCACTGTATCAAGTCTATCTACATATAAGTACTATATGAATAAATTAACAGTAAAGACAAAAATATTATTCAATACCCTCTGTTTTCAAGGATGTTAGTTTGCTTGTAATGAAACTGGAACTAATATTACAAAAGAAATAAATGAATAACTTGGAAAACAGGAGTATGCCTCAAAAGTGAAATATCTGGGGCCATAGTGATAGTACAGTGGGTAGGCATTTGCCTTGCACGCCACAGGTCCAGATTTGATCTCCGGCATCCCATATGGTCCCCCGAGCACCACCAGGAGTGACTCCTGAGTGCAGACCAGGAGTTCCCTGAGCATTGCTAGGTATGACCCAAATGAGCAGCAGCAGCAGCAACAACAACAACATAAGTGAAATACCTTTAGTATCAATTGAAGTCTACTCTAGAACTCTAAAAGAGAGCACCAGATAAACTTTCCAGAGTTGTGATTTTAAAATATCCTAGAAATAAGAACAGTACCAAAATCTTCAACTATTTAGGAAACTTAGAGACACTTAGTTACATACTGATGACACAGTTCATACAAAACTTTAAATTCCTGAGAAGATATTTGTGACAAGGGGGCTAGATGCCAAGCAGAAGAGTAATTGTAGAGAACCAACTGCACTAGCGGTAACATGTTTTGACTTACACAATTGTTTTCATGCTAGAAAGATCAATACAAGATCATCTAAAATAAAAATAATCAAAAGGTGTGAATAAAACGCCAGATTTGGGGCGGGGCAGCGGCCGCCGGCGCCGCCGCCCCCGGCGCCCCATATGGTCCCCCGAGCACCGCCAGGAATAATTCCTGAGCAAAGAGCCAGGAGTAACCCCGAGCAGCCGGTGGACCCAAAAAAAAAAAAAAAAAAAAAAAACGTTCAGATTTACAAATGGTCCACAATGAAGTGCTCACGACCTTGCTAATTAGAGAACTGCAAACCAGTACTGCAATGAAACATCAATATACAACTGCCAGAGGGCAAAGAACTGATCAATATCAAACTGTGGCAAGGATGTAGGACAGTGATAAATACCCTAAGATGGTTCCATGTACATAGGAGGCATCATTTCAGATTATATATTTTTGACATCTTTTAACTGCTAACATAGATACAAAGATACATACACACATACACACCTACATACATACACACCTACATACATACATACATACATACATACATACATCTCCCTGCCCCTTGAGGTGCTACGGTGCCCAGCTTCATTAGCAGGTGGCACACAGGAGACAGGCTGGTCTACACACAGGGTTCTGCCCGTGGGCCTTGGATGGTTGATGGTCTGACAAAAAAAAGACTGGCCCCCTGGGATGAACCCAGAGGCACAGCAGAGCCTGGCAAGCTACCCAAGGTATATTCGATATGCCAAAAACAGTGACAATAATGAACCTCATTCCCAGCGAATGGAGATGTTATTGGCACCCGCTAGAGCAAATCGATGAACAATGGGAAGACAAGTAATACAAGTGATATATACATACAGATATATATACTCTTATAGCCTGTGGTTCATTTTCTGATCATGGAGCAACAAGCATCCAAATTATGCCTATAAGTACAATCATGGCACTTGTTGGTTGAAAGCTATAACTAGTAAACAACCTAAAGGAAAATTAGTGTGATGGATAAATACATCTTGTTATACTCAAGCAACAAAGCATGTTATCATATGTTACAACACAGTAATTTGTAACCACACAAATGAATGTTCTTGTAACAGAATGACTCATAATAAGCATAATATTGAATAGAAGGGAAAAGGTCATGAAAGTATAGAACATTAGAATTTCACTTAGGTATACTTAAAAGGAGACACACTAAAAACTGTTGTATAGGAGAGCTTGCCCATGTACCACGTCCCCCAGCCAGAGTAACATACGCAGGAGGACCTGGGGTGTGATCTCAGTGATGTACAGGAAAAACTTTTGGGACACTGTCATGGCATTGACATCAGTAGATGGATGCTTTTCAGTATTTTTAATTTGCATATACTTTTGAAAGAAAAGTGCTAACAGTGTAATAAAGGTGCGATATTCTTACCATGTGATCCAAAGTAATACAATCATTTAGAGTCTTAACACACAGTGTTTTTAATACCTTAAATACTAAAGATCACATTTTAAACCACTCCCAGTCAGAAAGTCAGGGATTATAATTTTGAATAAGAAAAATATATACAGGAATTCATTTCAATAAAAGGGGTCTTGGAATTTAAAAAAGTAGGATTAAAAACAGAATTCTCATTTAACAGAAAGAAATTTTGTCGAACAATACTTCAGAAGAATTATCTAAATAATTAAGAACAGTGCCCTGTCCTACCCTACAGAGGGAGAGATTTCTGGGAGAAAAAAAAAACTGGAGCAGGATTTATATATATTTATGAAGAACACTTCCAAAAACGTGGCTGGGAAGATAGGAAAGAGAACACTTGCCTTGTGTGCAGCCTACCAGCTTTGGTAATAGGCCAAAAGGGTCTAGTGCCAAATGGTCTAGTACCAATATGGTCTCCTGAGCCTTGCCAGGAGTGATCCTGGAGCACAGAGGCAGGAAGAAGTCCTCAACAAGTCCGGATACGGCCAGAAACAAAATGAAATTTTGGTTTAAAAAAAAAAGTTATCTTATTTATTATTTTTTTTTGGGGGTCACTCCCAGCAATGCTCAGGGGTTACTCCTGGTTCTGCACTCAGGAATTACTCCTAGCAGTGCTCACAGGGACCATATGGGATGCCGGGGATGGATCCCAGGTCGACCACATGCAAGGCAAATGCCCTACCTGCTGGACTATCACTCTGGCCATATGAAGTTATTTTAAAAAAGAGAAAATGAATACAAAAAATTAATTAAGGGGAAAAATTCTCAGGGCCTAAAATTTTAACCAAGAAAATGAATAAAATTATTGAAGCAGATAAAATACAGCTAGACACAATCAACTGAAAAATCAAGATTCTAAGGACAAAGTTAAGAACTGTTTTCAAAGGTATGTGAATCAAGCAGAACGCTCTTCAACTACAGCAGGTGAGGAATTGGTTACCAAGCACTGACCCACATGCATAAATTAAATGTAAAGGCGAAATAAGGGTTTTTAGGACACAGCAGAACTTAGGCTGGATTTCACAATCTTACTTTGCTTATGCTCTTGGTCACAACCTGGGGTGCTCACAGGTATTAAATCTGGGTCAGCTGAGTTCAAGTTAACTGCCCTCCTTATGACTGTACTATCTCTATGGCCTGTCAACAATCCCTAAAGGATTGGTCTACAAGCATATAAGAAGTAGAAGAGGATAGTTAGAACACATGAAACCACTGAAAATTAGATCTAGATAAATTACACAAGTTATCAGCATGAAAGATTTAAGGATCTCAAGAAAGCAAAACTTACTAATGTTTGAATTTAATTTAGCTGGAAGAATTGTTTACAGAACAAGTCTAGGGGCTTAGGCAAGGCTGGGGTCCCCTGGAAGAGGATGGGTTTGGGTATAGACCAGCCCAACAGAGCCCCAGCAGCTGAAAAACCTTCTCACTCCACAATCACCCAGTATGTTCAAGGCCGGACACCACTATTCAGAAGAGCTCCACCTAGAAATTAATCTGCTGAAAAACTCAGGTATGCGAAGTTTTGTGACTGAAATCTCTAGGCTTTCATGGAGTCAGGGATAGGCTCCCTCCCCCATCTCCTTGCTCTTCCAGAAGGCCTGGCAGTCACGCCTATGACCCAAAGTCACCACCCAGTTATAAATTTAATGGCAACTTTAACACCCAGCAGTGCAGCATCTCAAAAACTAGTATACTGATGTAGCAAGTAGTACACCACATTTAATAGATGTGAGCATAAGGCAAGCAATAACAAGATACATACTCACCATGCCAATCCTATCACAATATATCAGTAGTTTTGTACACAAGGGCTTAATGGCTCAATGGCTCCATGTTGAGACTGACCAATCATCACTAACTTTGAGAAAGCATTTCTTGATCATTATTCACAAATGAACTATAACAAGCAACATAAAAAATATTATGGATCCGCTTGAGGAAACACTTAAGCAGTGGTTGGAAAAATTGGAAATGGTGGTGGGAAGTTGCAATAGTGATGTGTTTGGGGTTGAATACTAATTATTTGTAAAAATTAACATGAACATAAAATTGAGTAGATTCCCACTACATTTAATGAGTTCAAAAAGTGAAAGCTATTGCACAGGTGGTTCAACTCACACGTAACAGCTCAGTAATAAGGTCATGACTTTAGCAATACCATTACAAGATGTATGTTGTAATAAGAGATATAATTAGTGCCTGCTCGGGGAGAAGGTATGGGATGGGCTTGGAGACAAGGGCCTTCGGTGGCAGTTAAAACACTGTGGTGCTGGAACTTGTGTTGGAATAGTGAATGCCTGAAACAACTGTACTGTGAACAACTCTGTAAGTCATGGTGTTTAACTGAAGTTTCACTTGTCACTTGTATCACTTGTCTTCCCGTTGATCATCAATTTGCTTGAGAGAGCAAATCGATATTTTTTAAATAAAGTTTAAAATTTTTCAGAAAACGTCTAGGTGTCTGTGCCCTTCCTAATAATTTCAGGGCAGTGCGGCAGAGCCTGACCCCTGAGAGACACAAGTGGCAAGTGAGACCTGGTGCAATTCTGAAGGAAAATTCGTTATCTCTTTAAAATTTTACTTGTTTAGTTTATCTAGTTCCATGTTAAAAATCTTGATTTCCTGAAAGCATTTTATTATAACAAATTTATACTATGCGGTATTTTTTCACAACTTTTTTTTTTTTGCAGACTTCTCTGAATGTAAAGCATTACAACAATTCTATAAAAGCAAACAGAATGTTCATAAGGTATCAGAGGCTAAAGTTTAGGAAGCCTGGTTTTGTTTTGTTTTTTAATTTGGAACCCTGAGATCATTATGCTGTGAAGACCCAAAATTGGCCAAATGATTAGATCCAGCCATTCATCAAGAGCTTAAAATACAACAACACAGGCACAGGCCACCTGAGAGCCTTGTTCTAACCAAGACAGCAGATGACATCTATCTGAGAGCACCAGGACAAGACCCCAGAAGAGTCTCTTCAGATCTAGAAAGGTGAGATTGAATCACTGTTGTTAAAAGGGATCTGAGACAATGCATAAATCAACCTTTAAGAATAACGTCTCATTTTACTGCTTACATTACTTTTTGCATTGCTTACACGATGAGTAATGCTCGCTTCTTACTTGATTGCAATCTGTCATGTTTTCCATCTCCCTCTCCTAAGATTTTTTAATCACTTAGTTAATAATCAGTAAATGCATAATGCATAAACTGCAGTGAATCGAAACAAAATAAATGATCACTCTACACTTATCTTTTGTTGCTTGCATAACACCTTCTGTATTATAAACTTTTAACGAATAACCTTTTAAAGAATCATTGAGTCACTGAGATTCAGGATGACTTGGGACGAATGATATAATAATACAATGAGTAATGATATAATGGTCCAGACCAAAAATGGAGGGGGCAAATTAACTTACATTACTCAGAGTATGGTGTGATGGAAAATTAAACTTTTATGTTGAATTTAAAGTTTCACTAACCTGATTATGTATTGCCAGAGAAAGTATGAAAATGAGTACTTTTCTGACCTCCAATTCAATTTGCAGTCCCAAAACAAAGACAAGACAAATTACTACAATTTAAAATGCTCTTTGAGATACACAAGAAGCTTTAAGACCAGGTCTTAAAGAAGCCACAAAAGGCAAGTTAAACGGGGACAGTATTCCAGGTGCAGAAGGACGCAGGTGGGCAAACAGCTCACCTATATTGCACTAATTAATTATATTAACTTTTTATATTAAAAAACTGTGATAGATACCTCAAAAGCCTCCCTAGACTATTGTTTTCTATCCTCTGTAATTAAGGGGATGATAAGCTATATCAAATCTCAAGCTGTTTAAATAAAAGATGTTTTTATCACTAGTTTTTCATATCAAAGGCAAGAGTTAACAATGACAGACTCATGAAATCACCAGCACAGCACCGTGGGGATTAAGAAATATGGTAATTTATAAGGAAATCACTAGAGGCAATATAAATAAAGTAGAATTGTTTAATTAAGAACTTGGTCATTTAATAATATTCATATGTTACTAAAAAGTATAAAATCTAGCAATGATTCACTATGTAGTAATGAAGCACTTGCACGGAAACTGTCTCTTTAGCTCATGGCATTTTTTTTAAATGTGAACCGCCTGAATGACTTTTCAGGGTGGGGATTTATACAAGTTGCCTGGCTGATTATCATCTAGGAGTTCTACACTATAGGTCTTAGAAGTCCTAACCCAGACTTCTTTCTAAATAAAAAATTGATTCATTTGCAATCAGAAAGAGTCCATTTAAAATATAAAATGGATGCTCTATGGACTCAAGTATGCTCTATGGACTATTTCTAGCAGTGCAGTAATGTCAAAACAGGGCAGCGGTTAGGAAGCTACACTACGCCTGCTCCTGTGACTCCTAAGAAGCGTCTCTCTCACTGGCAGTGTTACCTGTGATTAGGCACAAGGCTAGCACTCTGAGCAGGTAAGAATGCCAGTCTGTGCATCAGAATCTCTGTGAGAATGTGACCCAGGGCTTCGTGTCCATCTCAAGTGTAAGCAGCAGTGGTGTGGGGCTGCTTAAAGACCCGGGGGAATCCTCAAATAAGTGAATCTGCCGAGTAAGGAGCCTTGTCTGCGTGCATGCGGGGGGGGGGTCACTCTGCCGGGCCTACGGGGACGTGCCTGAGACTCACAGACATGGGGCAGAGCTGCTACTGCCTCTCCCTGTGCCCAGCCACTCACGAGGTGCCCAGGAGGGATGGTGGGTTCTAGCCCTGGCCCGCCACCCCAGCAGAGCCCTGCAACAAGCCAGACGACCCCCCCACTCCATGAGGGCCTCCATTTTCCACATCCGACTTCTCTCGTCAGAACTCCACCCAGCAGACCATTCTATCACAGCCTGGCTCACGTGGCCGCTTGCGGCGCAAGGTTCATCAATAAATGCTGGACTTAGAGATGACTGCAAGAGTATGCTACCTGCACGGCAGAGCCTGGCAAGCCACCCGTGTTGTATTTGATATGCCAAATACCAGTAACAATTATAGACCTCATTCCGGAATGGATTGAGGCTCTTTATGTTCCTGGAGCAAGCAGGTGTCCTTGGGCTCTACTAGCATGAGACAGGTCATATGGAGATGTTACTGGGGCCCGCTCGAGCAAATCAATGATGAATGGGAAGACAGTGACAGTGACAGTGAAGTGAATCTATTTCTCTCCTCTAATTCAGCATATCACACTACTTGGCCACTCTTTCCCAGACCTACTTACAAATACTCTGCCCAGCATCTGCTGCACTGTAATAACCATTATCTCTAATGAATGAACTCAGCTACCTAGAAAGAGGTTATTGTTTTATCTTTCCCAATTAAAACTGGCTCTCATTAGCGTTTCAGTGAAGTCAGTCTATTAAGAAGAAAAACATTAATTATATACTTAGAAAAATTATATAAAATATTAAGTTCTTTTCAGTAAAGATTCCTACCAACAAAATTAAGCATTGAAATTATAATTGGGTGATTAAGTTAAAGTTCAGTACCATTTTCTTGGAAAACTTGGCTTCTACATGGAATAAATGATGCCCGGATCTTAAGAATTCATCTTTCTTAAGATCAGGCCAAACCTTATTCATATTTTTCATGCCTATCTTATGAACATTCAAGAATTAACAGGTAAGTAGCATATGGTACCTTGGCAGAGCACAGCAACTCAGCTGGGGTACATAAAACTGCCTAAAATGCTCCCAGTTTTGACAACGTTAAGCTAATGGGAGGTGTGTTTAAAAGTGAAAAGGAAAGCAGACAATTTTCTAATTGAATTGAACCCAAATCTATGGTCTGGATGAGTATCGTCACTTTTAATAATGCTGATCTAGGTTCTGGCGGACAGCAGATCAGGTAATGTGCTTACACCTTGCATGTCGCTGACCTGAGCTCTCATCCTAGGCACCCTGAGGTGCAAGATAAGTACCTAAGCTCTGTCCTATCTCTCCATTATCAACATTTCTTTTCAAAGGTTACTGACCTTTAAGTCCTACTATGTCCAAAAAAGGTCTTTTATCCCGCTTCCTATATGAACAATAATTTTTGGTCAGTTCTTGGAATCTCTTGCCATTACCCACTACATACAAGAGTTCTGGGGCCGGAGCGATAGCCCAGCGGGTAGGGTGTTTGCCTTGCACGCGGCCGGCCTGTGCCGGCCCGGGTTTGAACCTCGGCATCCCATATGGTCCCCCCGAGCACCGCCAGGAGTAATTCCTGAGTGCAGATCCAGGAGAACCCCTGAGCATTGCTGGGTGTGACCCAAAAAGGAAAAAAAAAAGAGTTCTGGTACCAAGTAAACAAAAACTTTTGTTTTAAAGGGTAGAATAAAGCATAGTTTTTCTTGAAGAGCGCTGACGTAAATAATTCTCTTAGAATAAGAGACCCATATCCACAAAGAGAAGAAAAGACACGACAGCCATGGTTTGCCTTTACTTCCTGAGAAAGAGAAGAGGAAAAATACTAAAGGAAATTCTCAGAGCCGACGTGTTTAAGTGAGAAAACAAAATGGGCGAAACAGATAAATTATATTTGGACAAAATCAAATGGAAGTTCTAGATCCATGAATAAACAATAAATTACAAATGCATGGAGGAAAAAAAATACACTGCCTATAAAGGAATAAGAATCAGCCGGGAAATTTCACTAAAGATGCCGGGAGAAAAAGACGACAGTAAGCACTGGGAGGACGCACTCCTCTGTCGACTGTGCAGGACCCCGACACCCAACAGAGCAGCCCCGTCAGTGACGTGGCAGGGAACCTGCATGTGCAGGGAGAGAGGACAGAAACAGGAGAAAAAGCCACAAACTAGGAACACGGGCGAGGACTGGATGTGGGTGCATGTATCAGTGCGCATATCCAAGCACTTTGTAAACATTAAATCAAAGAAGACGTCAAGGATATCACTGGCAGATGACAAGTGGCCTAGTGTTTAGAGCTTAACCTGGCTGTGGGCTCAGGGATCACTCCTGGTAGGACTTGGGGGTAGGACCACAAGGGGTGCCAGAGACCAAACCCAGGTCAGGTGCCTGCAAAGCAAGTGCCTTACACGCTCTCTGTGCCGTTGGCTAGTGAACATAGGCCTTTTGATAAATTAAAGCCCGGACTTATTTATTAGTGCTAGTGTTTGGGACTAGCTAAACCCAGGTTAGGCTCAGGATTACAGATTCCAAACCTCCGGAATGAGTTTCGGGAGGCTCCTTGTCCCAAACCACTAGTTGTTCTCCGCAACGACAATAATTCAAGCTAGTTTCATAATCCAAGGAAGAGTTCATAAAAACACATCGAGAAAAAATCAGTCACCAACAGGAATGCGGTTACTCTAGACTATGATAAAAACGATCACGATCACGATCTTCCCGTTGATCATCTATTTGCTAGAGCGGGCACCAGTAATATCTCCATATGTGCTGTCTCATGCCAGAGGAGCCAGGGGCATCAGCTTGCTACAGGAACATAAAGAGCCTCAAACCATTATATTAGGCCATGGGAATGACCTAATATAATTGTTACTGGAATTTGGCATATCAAATACAACACGAGAAGCTTGCCAGGCTTGCTGAGCGGGAGGCAAACTCTTTTAAACACCTCCAAATAAAGCATTTATTGAAGAACCAAATAAAGCATTTATTGATAAAATTTTTTAAGAATCTATATCTGGCTGTTTTATCAGACTATGATAAAAACAGCCAGATATATATTTTTTAAAAATTTTTTATTTTACCACCGTGCAATACAAAATTACAATAATGTTCATGATTGGGTTGCAGTCATACATTAGAGGTGTTCAAGAATATTCTACATTTCAGCCAGTCTACAAAACTACCACGGTTCCTAAGTAGCTCGTATTCATATCGGAACTGGGGATTGAACATGGATTAGCCATGTGCAAGGCAAGCACCCTCTACCCGCTGTACCAAGCCCACCACTCACGCAACTCCCCTCCACCCTGGTTCCCAGGTTCCCTCCCACTCCCCGTTCCCTCACCTGCCACCTTGACAGATACGCTTTTGAGTTTGGTTACTGTAGGCTGCATCTCCTGTTTTCAGCGTTGCTGACTGTGCTGGACACTGAGCTATCCCACTCCTTACCCTACTGACTCTGATGCCCTTGGCTCCTGCTCCTCGAGGCGTTCTACCTCTCTTCCTCCTCCAACTTCTTTCTTGCTTTCTGTGTCCTTTTTCTCCCTATTATCTGGAGCCAAGGATGAGCTACGCAACCCCCTTTACTAGAAATTTTCTCATAAACTGGATAGTGTGGGTATCTATTATAGCTAGCTTATGTTTACATGTACCCACTTCACATCTGATATGTAAATAACAAATCAGAGCGAAAACATCAAATTTTATATATGAAAACTTGAACAAAAGCGAAAGTACAAAACAAACGTTTCTATTTGACTCTCTTCCTCTTATTTTACCTTCCTAGATCCCTTATATACAAAATTAGTCACTGCTTTCCACAAGGAAATTCAGTTAAGTGATTCAGTTACTGGAGCAAACATTAGTCATCAGAAAAAGAACAGATTAAAAAATCTAAAATTGAAACAAATTCTTCAATTTATGCATTCAATCCAAAGGACATAACTTCATTTCAAAAAAACATTAGTGAATTATAACGTTTAAATAAGATTTTGTGTCTCAAATTAACCAAAGTACACCTTTCATGATTATCTGTAAGGGAAGTGATGGCATTAATTTAAAGGCTGAGGCAGAGCTGCAGCCACGGGGCACAGGCTGTCCACGTCCTCTTCTCCACGTTTCTCCTGGCTTCCTCCGTCACCTCACCCGGGCTCATGAGGTCTTGCCTGACCACTCAGTAGCTCTGGAGTAAGAGTGAAGCTAGATTTGGGTGGACGAGATGTGGGAGAGCAGTGGGTGAGACAGGTGGTACAGATGCCCGTCTGTGCTCAGATGGGTAGTATGCAGACTGGAGCGGCATAAACTTGGGTGGAACTCTGAAAGTGTTCCCCTTCGTGACAGCTCACCCCCGACTCCTGGTGCCCTGGCTCACAGCAGCCCCTTCTCACCACCGTCCCCTTCTCTTTGCCTGGTGCCATTTTCCTATCTTCAGTAGGGGGTGGCTCCAACCTGATGCTTCCTGAGCAATCCCTCCAACCTCTTACCATTTCAAACTCCACAAGCAAGTCTAAAACCAGGCTGACTCCCTCTGGCTTCACTAAGATCATCTCTTCTTTCTACACAGACTTTCCGAATGCCTCCTTCTCACAAAGACATTTCTCAACGAGCCCTGGAATAGCCAACTCTTTAGTGACTCAGCCCACGGGTCCAACTAATCTTGTTACGGTCTTAACACACACGCTCAGTTTCATCAACTTGGATCTGTTCCTTACAAGTGAGTCCTCATTGATTTAGATTTATGTTTATTGAGGAGAGGCCCCCAGTGTTTCACACATGTGCTGGGGCACTAAACACAATACCTGCTTTTGCAGAACTGGCTTTTACTGTGTGAAGAGACAGAAACAGAAACTGGCCTAAACTGGTGCCATGCTCGGGAAATGTCCCATCACATGGTTCATATTCAAAGACAAAGAACTACTGAACAAATTGCTTCTCTAAAAGAAGTCTTTTGTTTAACAGTTGGCATAAAAAAATAAAAGAATCAAATTTCATTTCCAATCTTTCTAATAAGGTAATGAGTTTCACTTTTAGGTAAGGTCTCTGTCTTAAAGGAAGAACTTGACACATAACCACAAGTCAAGGAAATGACATTCCAATACTGGGACCTAACACAGTGAATGTTATAATGTGGTCATACTGGTATTTCCAAAATTCCAACCACAGATCTGTAGCTGAAAGATATAATTATAGTATATAATTAAAGGTGTACTTTTAATGTACATAAGTCAGAAGCTGCAAAAATCAAGAAAATTCTTATTAATCAGATTCAATGGGAAGAAATGAAAGATATGGATTATTTCACATTTCATATATATAAAATTTTGGTGTTGCTACTGGTACCCAATTTAAAGAATAGCTTAAAAGTTACACCTGGTGACATTTTTGTTGTTTATTTTTTGTCTTTTTTGGGTCACAGCATGCTCAGGGGTTACCTCCTGGCTCTGCATTCAGAAACTAGTCCTGGCTGTACTTGGGGACATAGGCAATACTAGGCTAGTGTTGCAGGACTCCTTCTAGAGCCCCCTTTCTCTACCCTAAGGTTTTTCCAGGTGGATCTTGGCTCAAGACATTAGCATATAAAAAGACATTGGGTGAGGTGCTGGGAGAAATTACCTGAGGGCATTTAACCCTTCCTGGAAGTTACATTTGGCTTGCAGCTCCTCCCAGCTCTGTTAGGGAGGCTTTGAATTAGCTCTGGGTCCTTGTACATTTCTATAGAGCTATTTTCCTGTTTTCATCTCTAGATAGCCCAGCCCATTCTGGGGAGTTTGGGCAGATTTCTGGCTATAAGATAAGCTGCAAGAAGAAAGAAACTCTCTTTTTTCCCCTTTTGCCTTTTCAGCTTCCCTTGGTGTTTTGCTTCTCCATCCTCTCCATTCTCTGTTGGGTCTCAACACATGGTGGCAGCCATCTTGGCCTACACCTGGCTGGGGCCTAGCTGGGAACCCAGAGTCCAGAGGTTTTCCCTGCTCTTGGATTGTATATTGGAACCTGTGATAGTAAAGCCCTTTTAAAACTGCATCGGATTCCTGAGTCTTCATCCATTCATTGCTGGCTTCGGAGATAGAAGGAAATTGGCTTCCCGGCACTATTGAGGACCACGGCGGCACTCGCCGACAGGCTAGAACCTAGGTGGCCGCATACAAGGCAAATTCCCTACCCACTGTACTATCACTCTGGTCCCACACTTGAGGAAATTCTTAAGCCAAGTTGCAAACTAAGCCAAAAGAAAGTTTGTAAGTTTTAAACTATATTACCTGCTTTTCTGCAGTGTTTCATTTATTCACAGTTCAAGGATAAGGTGAGACTATCAGTGACTACAAATTCATTGTGCATGACATATACTTAAGTATTGTTTTAGTTTCAAAGGAGAAAATATTTGCCTTTATTAATAGGAAGACCACAAATCATGATTTGGAATCAGATTAATCAATAAAATATTCATTAAAAAATTTTCCTTCCAGATGGGTCATGCAGCGATGTTCTAGATACTGCGTGAACCTACCCCATAGCCTCTAGGGGGAACATTTGCCAATCAAGTATGGCATTACAGAGTGTAAATAATTCACGATTAATAAATATTTAGGACTTGGCAGCACAAAGAAGGAGAACACGTGTTCGACAGAATTCCACAGCCACCCCAGGGTCACTCTGCCATTAAGGTAATGGTATGGATATAAAAGGCTGATGCTCAATCAGCTGGGATGAAATAAAGGCTGTCCGAATCCTCATCTGTCTACACTGAATACACAGCCCTCACACTCATGTATACCGTCTATGGAAACCCGTATCATTCTGATCATCAAAACCCACGTGGCCAGAGAAACAGCGCAGTGCCCTGGTGTGTCCACCAGCCTGGACGCCCAGTGTTGGTCGCTGGCACCTCATGGTTCCCTGAGCTCCTCAAAGAGAGACAAACCGGAATCACATCAGCAGCTGTCGCCCCAGAGCTCCTCTCCCACAAAATACCATGATTAACCAAATGTTTAACATTTTATAAAAGAAAAAAAAACATGCTGGCATTTTGGTGGGGTAGAAAATAAGAACAAGAAAAGGTGAATTGTTCAATTTACAACATAACCACACTTTCCTTTTACTTTTATCTTTCCATTTCTTTTGCTGTTTTTTATTGTTATTTTTCCAGGAAACGCAAAGAGGAGACTATGTGGCACAGGGAATCACTGCAGTAGCAAATACGAGATCCAGTGTGTGCACTACCTCCCAGATATTACTGTGCCTCTGCTCCTCTCCTGAGAGCAGCCAGATCTCTGAGTATGCGCTTTCAACCGTGGATATCGGTTATGGATTATTCTCCAACTCCTGCAAGAATTCTCATCTGCTCACATAGGCAGTCATTTCCAACCTTCCCTCGTAGGCATCTCCGCCTGTATTTCCAGTATCTAATATGGATGTCTCAGGGTTAAAGCATGTTTGGATGGTGAAAATTTGAATTTCCCATTAAAAGAGAAGGCCAACAGATAACAACTTGTGGTAGAGCAATTTGAAGCAGATGGTACAAGCACTACTAGGAATGACCCAGGAAAAAAATTTTTAATGTCATGAACAAAAATTCACCATGGAGAAAGTGCCTTTATTTAATGGGCAATAAATATTTAGGGTTTTCCTAATATTAGTTAGTCTGAAACATTCATGTCCCATTCACTTGATCACTTGACATCCCATTATTCGTCGATTTGCTCGAGCAGGCGCCAGTAACATTTCCATTTGCCCCTATCACTTGCCAGTGTAGCCCAATGGCATCTGGCTGCCTCAGGAATACAGAGTCTCAAACTGTTCGTTCAGGGTCTTGACGAAGAAGTCTGACCATCTTGTAGGTGGACGGCCACGTGATCTCTTGACATCCCGTAGGATCCTGTCAGTAACGGCTCTAGTCCAGCGGTTGTCTCCAAATCGCATTACATGTCCAGCCCATCTGATTTTCGATGACTTGGCAAACGAGACAGCGTCCCTGACTCTGGAACAATGATGGAGGTCGGAGCTCCGGCTTCCCTTCTTTCACTTGAGGCGTGATATTCCAAGCATAGCTCTTTTGATTCCTCTTTGGGAGACCCGAATAGTGTTCTCATCCTGCTTTTGTAGGGCCAAGGTCTCTGAGGCATATGTTAATGCAGGGAGAACATTGGAGTTGAAGAGATGTGCCCGGAGCTGGAGGTTCTTTGTCTTTTTAGCTATTTCTTCAATGCTTTTGAAGGCATTCCATGCTGCTCTCTTCCTCCTGCGCAGCTCAGGTTTTAGGTCGTTCATCATGTTGAGTTCTCGACCTATGTACACATAACTGCTGCATTCAGAGATGTTTGTTCCACTGAGAGTGAATGGAGCCTCTGGAACTAGTTCATCTTTCATGAACATAGTTTTGCTGAGATTCAGCTGTTGACCTATCTTTCCACATTCTCGGTCGAAGTCGGCCAGCATTTGTGCTGCTTGGCTAATGTTTGGTGTTATTAGAATGATGTCATCAGTGAAGCGGAGGTGGTTTAGTTGCCGACCATCTATCTTCACTCCCATTCCTTCCCATTCTAATTGCCACTTATTTCCCATTGCTTTGTGCAATGTTATTTCTTTCATCTTTTGCTCTCTTTGCAATAAACAAAGTTTGAGCAGGACATCAAATTTAACTTCAGTAATCTGAAGGCTACAAAACAAATAAAAATACAAAATGGAGAGTGTTCTCTGTCAGTCCCTGCATTCCCATACAACCAAGAAGGGGACATACATACCCAGTGGTGCTCAGCGCATACTCCTGGCTCTATGCTCAGAGATCATTCCTGTGTAGTATCAAGGGTGCTGGGGTTGACACCCAAGAGGGCCATGTACAAATGGCCAGGCAAATTCCTATCCACCGTACTATCTCTTAGGCTTTGATAGGAGTATTTTCGAATGGAACAAGTTAAAACAAGGAGCAGGGCGTACGATGCATTGTGGCGATAGTATAGTGAGTTGGCCATTTGCCTCACATGGAGCCAACTGGGTTCAATTCCTGTCACCCTATAGTCCATCACGTACTACCAGGAGTAATTTTTTGAGTGTGCAACCAAGAGTGTTGCCTGAACATTTCCAAGTGTGGTCACAAAACAAAAACAAAAACTAACAAGAAAACAAAGTATGGTGCTGGAGGAATGCCAAATGCAACACATCTGAGAGCCACTGGGGTGTTCTCGTGTTCCCATAACCGAGACCCAGTTTCACAGCACTCTGGGCTCCTAACCACGGTGATACCGAAACCAGCTGGCTTTCAGTTTACTCTCAACGAACAGATGCTATGAGGAGCGACTGAAATTACATCACCACAAAGCCGCTTCATTGACAGTACACATCCATCTTAATGCCTTCACAGTGGTCACACGGAAAGAAAACAGCAACACACAGGCTTTCTCCTAGACTGGAATCCATGCATTCTGGCTCAGTGAAAGACTCATCGTTCATGGATACAAACAGTGGCCAAAATACACGGATTATTATAAATGCAGAGAATGTGGTTATTACCCATAGGAAGGACATGCCACCCCAAATTTCAAAGCCAAAGAACAAAAACAGTCCATGGCTCGCTGAAACTGATTTTTTGTTGTGGCTGCTGTTACTGGTGACCAGGGGAAATCACTGGGCCATTTCGCTTCCCTGTTATTCATGGCAGTGTCAGTGGTGGCAGCAACCGCACAAAAAAAAAAAAAAAATGTACCCTAAAGGCTTCTGCTCCTTGGCCTGTCTTCCGCCAGGCTCCCAGAAGTCAGAAAATCTCATGCAACACAACCACAGTCACCCTCTGGTCCGGACTCCACAGCTGGACACAGCCAGATCCCCATGGTGCGTGAGTGCCTGCGCGATATCTCAAAACCTGGCATATCACAAACGTGTGGGAGTCAGAGACTAGGTAAGACAGAGAAGGGAACAGTGTGCTGATAATCGATAATCGTTGAAATTGATGATACCATCTGAGAACAGAGAATTGAATATTGGCAAAAGATACACATGATAACCTCTAAATGTATTACAATCCATAATGTGTAAGAAAGGGAAGCAGAGATAGATAGACAGAGAGATAGAAAAGAGAGAAAGAGAAAAGAGAAAAAGGAGATAAAGAACCTGCCATGGAGGCAGGCTGGGGGAAGGGGGAGGGAAGTGGGGGACACTGGTGGTGGGTGGGATGGGTGCTGGAACACTGTATGACCAAAACTCAAACATGAACATCTGTGATTGTATATCTCATGGTGGTATAATAACATATTCTAAATTTTTTAAATTTATTTTTGATCAAAAAATGGACTCTAAGGCATGCAACCTTTAAGACAGATGGTGCCTTTCTAAAACACTTTGCTTACCAAAGTCTTTTTATTTTCCCTAGTCATACATGAAATATTTGGGGCAGGTGTGATAGTAGTGTGTAGGGTGTCTGCTTGCATGTGGGCAACCAAGGTCCAATCCTCAACATCCCATATGATTCCCGAGCACCACCAGGAGCAATTCCTGAGGAAAGAGCCAGCAGGAAAGCCCTGAGCATCACTGGATGTGGCCGAAAAAGAAACAAAATCAAGTATTTAAACAGCTGACCGGCTCACTCATCATAAAAGTATACAATGCAAAATTGCATCTGAAGGATCTTCCTGGAAACACTTCACAAGAGCATCTGATGGAGAAGAGATAAGGGAATTTCCACTCTAATGCTCTCTTCAGAGTTTTAGGCTATCTTAATTTGCACAACTTTAAAAACAATAAATAGATGCTGGGAAGATTTGTGGCAGGTATGACATTTGCCTTGCATGTAGCCAACCCAGGTTCGGTCCTCAGCACCCCAAATGGTCCTCCAAGCCCTGCCCAAGTCATCTCTAAGTGCAGTCAGGAGAAAGCCCTGAGCACTAGTGGGTGTCACCCCAAAACCAAAGAAAGTGAAACATAAGAAATTTTTAAGGGACGACAGTCCAGATTCTTGATCAAAATTTTAAATATAACTGTACAATAAACAAAAATGAAACATAATATAAACTCAACAAACAGAAGTTCTTTGCACCAAATATATTAGTCGAGGAGCGTTTCTGGGGTGCCCAACATATTTAAACATTTCTGAAGCAAAATCACGTGGCGGCGAACATACGCTAGAGGACTGCTGAAACCAACCGTGTCGCAGAAGCGTAGGGAAGAGGGATGAACGGCTCGGACTTTTGAAGATCCTACAGCTCAGTCGTTTTCACAATGTCTTATTTTCTAATGCCTTTTTCCAAAAAAACGCTAGAGAAATACTTTTAAATAAATGAGAACCGGAGGCTTTTAACGCCACCTCCTGCTCGGCGTTGCCGCCTCAACCACAACAGTTCTAGGCTCCCTGAAAAGCATCACTGACCGTCCATCAAGGGCTGTGCTCCGGAAGCCGCCCAGTGGCTCAGAGCCAGCCAGAACTGGAACATAACCTGCCCAGGCTTGTCAGGGGGTTCGCTGGTTCCCAAGTCAGGGCTCTTTCCATTGTAGTGTGTAACTAAAGCCAGGCCACGAGAAAAGACACGTACTTCAGTTCCAACTGATTACAAAAAGATATTTTTCCTATTCATTGAGAGTCCACGATTTACAATCTTGCTATTAATGGTTTGTCCTGACGTTATTCCAATGCCACACCCATCAGCTGTGTACCCACTTCCCTCCCCAAGGACCCCTAGGGCCCTGTGTCTCCCCCTCCCCACACGGGCTCAGCTGTCCTTTATGTTGCAGAGCCTGGCAAGCTACCTGTGTTTTGTTATGCCAAAAACTAGTAACAATTATGGACCTCAATTCCATGACCTGATGGTTTGAGGCTCCTCCTGTCCCTGGAACAAGCAGATTCCCTTGAGCTACAATTGCTTGCAACAGGACGTATGGAGATGTTACTGGTGCCCACTCAAGCAAATAGATGAAAAACTGAACAACGGGAAGACAGTGATACAGTGATACCACCTTGGCAGAGCTCAGATTTCACAGTATAGTACCTAGGGGAAACTGGGTTTTCCTCTTCCTTCAGTTCCACTTTCAGAATTAGGCCTGCTCCAACTTGTACTCAGAGGGGGTGTCTCCAGGTCTTCCCCTAAGTTTAGGCAGCAGAGAAGGGGGCCACAGTCTCATGCTACACCCTGCTGCCCAGGACAGATAATCCAGAGACAAAAGCACCCCCCAGGCCTCATTCAAACCAACTTTGCTCTGGGGTTCCGGGATCTCCATGCTCTCTTTTTGGGCGCCTTGTCAACTCAGGCCATTCTGAGCTACCACATCTCAGGTCTTCTTTGACCCTGAGAACACAATTGTGCAATTGCCCGTTTGGCCTTCACTTCTTTCACCACATACTCCCCCCCCCCCCCCCCACCCCCAAGCAACACATCACAAAGCTTTTTCCCTCCATCTTCGACTCATGCTCCCTTCCGCCCTCTTCCGCAACTATAAGCTACAGCGGGGTGCGGTGGCTCTGGCCACTGGTTCATCGAGCACCTCTGCTGTGGGAGCAGCACCCCACAGTAAGATCTGAGGTCTCAGAGGTGCCTGCACGTGGCAGCTCGGTATCCAACTCCTGGATCCAGTTCAACTCTAGGAGATGTAAAAGGTTTGTCTGTTTCTCCTGGTAAGCCCACTTTTGCTGGGGTGGATAAAATCTTAAAAGCCTTCACGATCACTTCTGGACTAACCGATAAAAGCCTGAGCTCAGCATCAAATTTCTTGCTTCCCTAGGCATGGGGTGCCTTGCACTATACTCAGCATCCTGACCGCCGACTTTAGTCTTTCTAAAGCCTTAACTCTTGTCATTTTCAGCTATAAATTAGTTGAAAAAATTATTAATAAGATGCATCTATCTGCTTGTGCAGAAAGAACATCTTTATGAAGACTGACAGGAACAGGTAGCTTGGAAATCTATGGTAATTAATTACTTTTGAGTAATATTCTGAGTGATGGGGGAGACTAAGTCCCGGCTCTGTCCTTGGGGATCACTCTGGCAGTGCTCCAGGGTCATAAGTGATACTTGGAATTCAAACTAGGTCTGCTCCATGTAAGGCAAGCACTGTATCTCCTGTAATATCTCTCTGGAGTACAGTAAGTTTTATATGTGAAAATCAATAAAGTGACCATCAACCAAAGCTAAAATATTGGAGACATTACAGTAAAAATTACAAAAAGCTGCAAGGTTTTTAACACAATGTTTTCAATAATTGGGAAAACTGCAATAAACTTCAAAATCAATAATTCAGAATTGGGAGTTCCTGTGAGCTTGCAAGTTATGAACAATTGTCTACCTAATTCACGAAACACTAATCTGTCTGTTAATTGAATTATCAATAAATTAAGCTATCTATTGTCTATTAAGTTACCACTAATTTATAAGCTTATAATCAGTAATTTATGAATTAGCAATGATCTAATTTAACCTAACTAATATAATTCCAGATTAGTTAATAAAACTTGTTAAAAATGTTGCTTTAACTTTTTTAAATGTAAAACTAATTAGTTTTGCACTGAATTAGCTTTGATGTAAAACTAATAATTGATTTTCATTAAGAACATGTGATTTAAAAAAATAGGAGAATTTAATACAATTTCATCTTACAAGATTATTTATTTTATAAAATTACTCATGCTATTTGTTGTTAAATCAAGTTCCTTTCGGCAGTCACTAAAATATTTGTTTATAAGTTACCATGATATTTTTTGAATCCTCGAAAAAATCTCTTTTGAATCCTATAAAAGGAAAATTTAGAGACTTTTGCTAGTGTTCTTAACTAAATATATATAATCAGCAGGATTCCTTTCAACATCTTCTACATGACCTGACTTGCACCTATGAAATAACAGCGGCAAGTACAGTTAACAACTTGAGTAGAGTTTCCTCTGACAAATGTTGCTTGCAGGGAGTTTTTCCAATTCCTTCAAAGTTTTAATTAGGCTGAAGAATTCCTATGAGGCGAGGTTCAACTGGCTTTATGCAAAACAGATGTGAATAGCAATGCTAAGAGAAGGATAGGACAGGCCTAAGTCTTCACACTTCTTACCAGGAATTCCCACCACATTTAAAAATACATAAATAGAAGGCCACGAAGCAGAAAGTCTCATGGATTTGGGCCAAAGTTTATTTTTAAAATGTTTACTATTTGATTTCATGCCTGCCTAGTTCTATTCTGACCAACGGCAGAGAGGTTGTCCCACACGTAAACAAACCCTCATTGCTGATAGTGCCTGATCGCAGATGAGTCAACCCACACACAGGAATCAAGTCCTCTAAGCGCATCTGAATATTTCTCTAAAGGGAAATCTTGAAAATATTTTCTCTTTGGTAGGAAAGGACGCCAGGCTGAACAATGAGAAAGAAGCCTGGGGATTCTGCTAGAAGCTTCCACAGTGTTCCACGTGGAAGGTGACTGGGGGGGAGAGAGCAGCGAGCCCAATATGAGGAGTGCCCAGAAGACACTTCAGGTATACACCAGCCAGGACTTGAATAAAGGAATAATCTCCAGGAAGGAACGTGGTAGGAAATCCTTCAAAGAAACTTTAAAGTTCAGAGGATTTTAAAAGGCAATTAAAAGTATCCAAACTAATGTTTCAAGCTAGTTTCCTTGAAAGCTTGTTGTGCAGGGCTATCTGCAGCAAGGTCGGGAGACAGTAGGGGAAACTGCACCCCAACCCCCAATCCACTGGGAATAGGGAGAGTTATAAAAGAGATTTTAAATTGCGAAAGCAAGAATCTGGGTTCTAATGGCAATTACTAATATATCGAAATCTAATAATGATTGCTAGTATATCAAGACCTCATTTCCAGGAATCAGCAACAAGATATTGTGTTAGTTTACACCATCACTTTGGTCCTAAAATATGACTGCTCGAATGTTCTTGTTAAGGCTTAGAGGTTTCATGGACAGTCGATTTGCTTTACTGCATCTTGAATGAAGTAAAGCAAACCAAATAAACTGCTTCCTTTTAACTCGACTTTGTTAAGTGTGTTTGAAACCACGATGACTGTTTAAGCATGATCAAACATGCTTTATAAATATTTTTGAAAATCTGCCCAACACTAAAGAACATCTTTGGGAAAACCCCAGAACGTTATCAATGATCCCGTTGTCTTAAAGATAATAAGGGTTGAAAAGTTAAGTGCAAAGCTCAAGACCACAACCTGTTTTAGACAAGCCACCCTGGGCCATCAAACATCTGCAAGACGATACTGTGGATACGGTAAGACAGTCTAAAAAGGAATCGAAACCAACATGTTTTGGGGAGCTGAAATACTAATTATGCGCTTTCAAAGAGATACGAAGTTTGGTTCTGCTCTCACGGAAGTGTTTAAATCTGACTCTTCAACAAAACATCAGATGGCAAGAGAGGAGCGGCAAAGCCCTGGAGTAAAGCCAGTTCACCAGCATTAAAGCCATGCTTGCTTGTGCAATTTAGCTCAGTTGGCTGGACATGTGCCGTGGATGGATGTCAGCAGGGTATGCGGACAGCTGCTACAGGCGAACCTCAAGCCGGGAGGCTGTGCAGCAAGGAGAAGCAATCTGTGAAGAGGCACTGAAGTACAGCGCTAGTAAAGTGGCATCTGAGGAATGCTGAGAAACAGAAGTGCATAAACCACCCTGGCATGGAGAAATTAAAAGTAAAATGGTTCATTTTAAGGAACATCAGCCGGTCTGGACCTCAAAAAGCCAAAAAGCCCATGATTCATGGCAGTGTGAATATTGGGTTTTTCGGCTGTTTTTTTGTTCTATCATTATCTTGGTTAAAAAGTAAAAAACCTTTCAATAACATCAAGGGTTCAAATAACCCACCCAGGCCTAGCCAGAAGGCACTAGGGCCTGGGTCAGGGGAGGAGGGAGATGCTGAAAGGAAGCACAGGGATTCCAGGGCTCAGTCGAGCCATGGCGCTACCTGAGGGGGCTTGTAAGTCTCCCGTCCTCGGCCAAGGCCAACAGACAGCCATCTGTGCACAGGTCTAGCAATGACGCTACGTGTTCCTGGGTGCTGCAGCGCTCAGACAAAGCCGAAGCTCTGCCCTCAGCAGGAGAGATCTACCCAGCAGAGAGGGATCTATCACCACCGTGTTTCAGGCAGTGTCGCCCCTTTTTAGGTGGACAGCAGGAGAGATCTACCCAGCAGAGAGGGATCTATCACCACCATGTTTCAGGCAGTGTCGCCCCTTTGTATGGACAGCAGGAGAGATCTACCCAGCAGAGAGGGATCTATCACCACCGTGTTTCAGGCAGTGTCGCCCCTTTAGGTGGACAGCAGGAGAGATCTACTCAGCAGAGAGATCTATCACCACCGTGTTTCAGGCAGTGTCGCCCCTTTAGGTGGACAGCAGGAGAGATCTACCCAGCAGAGAGGGATCTATCACCACCGTGTTTCAGGCAGTGTCGCCCCTTTGTATGGACAGCAGGAGAGATCTACCCAGCAGAGAGGGATCTATCACCACCGTGTTTCAGGCAGTGTCGCCCCTTTAGGTGGACAGCAGGAGAGATCTACCCAGCAGAGAGGGATCTATCACCACCGTGTTTCAGGCAGTGTCGCCCCTTTAGGTGGACAGCAGGAGAGATCTACCCAGCAGAGAGGGATCTACACCACTGTGTTTCAGGCAGTGTCGCCCCTTTAGGTGGACAGCAGGAGAGATCTACCCAGCAGAGAGGGATCTATCACCACCGTGTTTCAGGCAGTGTCGCCCCTTTAGGTGGACAGCAGGAGAGATCTACCCAGCAGAGAGGGATCTATCACCACCGTGTTTCAGGCAGTGTCGCCCCTTTAGGTGGACAGCAGGAGAGATCTACCCAGCAGAGAGGGATCTATCACCACCGTGTTTCAGGCAGTGTCGCCCCTTTAGGTGGACAGCAGGAGAGATCTACCCAGCAGAGAGGGATCTATCACCACCGTGTTTCAGGCAGTGTCGCCCTTTAGGTGGACAGCAGGAGAGATCTACTCAGCAGAGAGGGATCTATCACCACCGTGTTTCAGGCAGTGTCGCCCCTTTAGGTGGACAGCAGGAGAGATCTACCCAGCAGGAAAGGGATCTATCACCACCGTGTTTCAGGCAGTGTCGCCCCTTTAGGTGGACAGCAGGAGAGATCTACCCAGCAGAGAGGGATCTATCACCACCGTGTTTCAGGCAGTGTTGCCCCTTTGTGTGGACAGCAGGAGAGATCTACCCAGCAGAGAGGGATCTATCACCACCGTGTTTCAGGCAGTGTCGCCCCTTTAGGTGGACAGCAGGAGAGATCTACCCAGCAGAGAGGGATCTATCACCACCGTGTTTCAGGCAGTGTCGCCCCTTTAGGTGGACAGCAGGAGAGATCTACCCAGCAGAGAGGGATCTATCACCACCGTGTTTCAGGCAGTGTCAGCCCCTTTAGGTGGACAGCAGGAGAGATCTACTCAGCAGGAGAGGGATCTACACCACCGTGTTTCAGGCAGTGTCGCCCCTTTGTATGGACAGCAGGAGAGATCTACTCAGCAGAGAGGGATCTATCACCACCGTGTTTCAGGCAGTGTCGCCCCTTTAGGTGGACAGCAGGAGAGATCTACCCAGCAGAGAGGGATCTATCACCACCGTGTTTCAGGCAGTGTCGCCCCTTTAGGTGGACAGCAGGAGAGATCTACTCAGCAGAGAGGGATCTATCACCACCGTGTTTCAGGCAGTGTCGCCCCTTTAGGTGGACAGCAGGAGAGATCTACTCAGCAGAGAGGGATCTATCACCACCTTGTTTCAGGCAGTGTCGCCCCTTTGTGTGGACAGCAGGAGAGATCTACTCAGCAGAGAGGGATCTATCACCACCGTGTTTCAGGCAGTGTCGCCCCTTTAGTGTGGACAGCAGGAGAGATCTACCCAGCAGAGAGGGATCTATCACCACCGTGTTTCAGGCAGTGTCGCCCCTTTAGGTAGACAGCAGGAGAGATCTACTCAGCAGAGAGGGATCTATCACCACCGTATTTCAGGCAGTGTCACCCCTTTAGGTGGACAGCAGGAGAGATCTACCCAGCAGAGAGGGATCTATCACCACCATGTTTCAGGCAGTGTCGCCCCTTTAGGTGGACAGCAGGAGAGATCTACCCAGCAGAGAGGGATCTACACCACCGTGTTTCAGGCAGTGTCGCCCCTTTAGGTGGACAGCAGGAGAGATCTACTCAGCAGTAGAGGGACCTATCGCCATCCAATTTCAGGAGCATCACTTGAGCTACCATTTTAGAGTGACGAGCAAAGAGGCTTTGCAGACCTTGCTGGTGGCTCGTGTCAACAGTAGAAACAGAAGTAAGTAGATACTATAGATGTGAGAGAAATATATTCTGGGTTGGAAGCCACGAACGCACATGCAAAGTGGCTCTACATTAGCAGGATACTTGGGGGTTAGTCCAGGTGATGTGAGGTTAACATACAGTGCTGCAGAAGGAGCCTGAGTCCCCTGCACTCCTGCCTACAGAGCCAACTTCCCAGCCTAGGTTGGAGAAATAATCGGATAAAAAGCCAGCAAGAGTTGATAACTAATTGGCTGGACACGAGGGCAAGGGGAGAGGAAGAGTCAAAGATGAGTTGCCATTTTATGCCTAGTATATTAGCAAAACTAGAGGAAGCTAGGAGGAATAGCCAACCATGGGAACTCGTTCAAGAACACATTTGAAGCAACAACAAAAACAAGCACTGATTCATAGACCTGGTAATTCATATAGATCACTTGATGTCCCATTATTCGTCTATTTGCTCAAGCGGGTGCCAGTAATGTTTCCATTTGTTCCTGTCACGTCAGTGTAGCCCAATGGCATCTGCTTGTTCCACGAATACGAAGAGCCTCAGACCGTTCGTTCAGGGTCTTGACGAAGAAGTCTTACCATCTTGTAGGTAGGCGGCCACGTGATCTTTTGACATCCCGTGGGATCCAGTCAGACCCCTGCCTCCCTATCAGGCCCTTAGAGGACCGAAAACCTCATGCATAACAACTGTAGCCACTTGCAAGGTCCGACTCCACAGCTCGGCAGAACCACATCCAACGAAATAGTCGAAGTTTCAAACCCAGGTGCAGCACACCTGGAAATATACCTGGCTCTGCATTCAGGGATCACTCCTGGAAGTGCTCAGGGAACTTGCCATATGTGCTGCTGGAGACAGAACCCAGCTTGTTCCAGAGTTGGTCCTTGAACTCAGGGGAAAATGCACACGGGATCTGCTTCCTCTTCTCTGCACATGGTTTTTTAGAACCCTAGAAATTACAGGATGGCTTCACAGTCTGGAGCATGGGTGTTCAAATACATTCCATTTAAAGTCAAATCAGGGTGTGTGGGTGTGGATGATTTTATTTGCATCAGGATTCTGCATAGCCATTGAAACCTAACCCTCACACACATGGTTCTGACCCAGTGCTTTTTCTGGGTGCCTTACATCAGACAGTCAGGTGGTGACTGGAACTCACTCTGCTCATGCTTCTTCATCCCTGGTGCCATTCACAGCTCGTCAGAGCTCCACCCAAGAGAGAAAGCCAATCTCCAGCCAGGCTTGTCAGAGACCCACCCTACAGAGGAAACTATTTCAAGCCCAGGTATGCTTGAACCACAGACGCCACAGACGCAGATACACCAGGCAGAGCTACTACCAGCTCTCCCTGTTGCACTCCTATACTACTGACCATGAAGGGTCAGGAATGGAGAGCAACTTCCGGCCCGAGCCATCATCCCAATAGAGCCTTGGAAGAATCCAGAGGAAACCCCACACCATGCTGGCAGTGTTTTTATCATCCAGACACCACAGCTCGTCAGAGCTCCACCCAAAGAAAAAGCCAATCTCAAGCCAGGCTTGTCAGAGACCCACCTACAGAGGAAACTATTTCAAACCCAGGTATGTTTGAACCACAGACACAGATACACCAGGCAGAGTTGCTACCAGCTCTCCCCGTTGTGCGCCGCTGCTTAGCGGCCATGTGATTCATCTGCAAATTACCAAGAATATTCTACCCATGGGCCAGAGCGGTAGCACAGAGGGTAGGGCGTTTGCCTTGCATGCAGCCAACCTGGGTTCGATCCCGGTATCCCACATGGTCCCCCAAGCACCGCCAGGAATAATTCCTGAGCGAAGAGCCAGGAGTAACCCCTGAGTGTTGCCTGGTATGACCCCTCCCCCAAAAAAATAATATTCTACCCACCCTATAGGAGGCCCAGCAAGCTACTGAGGGTATACCACCCGCACAGCAGGGCCTGGCAAGCTGTCTGAGTATTTGATGTGCCAAAACCAGTAATTCAAATGGATCATGAAGGCCAATAGGAAAGTGACGCATTGTCACTTTGTAACTTCTGTTCCAAAGTATCTGTAACTTTGTCTATGCTTTCAGTTCACCCAAGGCTCATATACCAAACAGCGGGGGGCAACAGAGGAAGACAGATGCAACTCCACTGCCAGCAGGGACCCAGAGCGAAGATAAGGGAAAACTACCTGTCTCCTTCCTTGCCCCGGTTCTGCACTCCAGGGTGGAAGCAAGTCTTAAATTTGGGCTCCTAAATAGAAAACCCCATAAAGACTGCAAAATGCGGGTCATTGGCCTCTTGCTTTAGGCTCACAGCCCTAACATGTAGATTAAGGCACTGACTGGTACCTAATTAAATCTGCATTTTCTGCGAGGGAGAAAACACGGTATCTATCAACAGGGCACACTTTGGTTGTCTTTCTATAAAAAAAATCAGATTTTAATGAGGATGAGTTACTTTTATTTATTGCTTTTATGTATATTTATCAAAAACAAAAACCTATTTGTAAGGCAAAAATGAAAATTTCTGCCTGCTTGTACCAGACCCTCACTATATAATCAACAAGGCTGTCATCACTGGAAACCAGCAGGAGGACGGCACTCCTGAGCAAAGACACAGAGCTGGTGGGGGGGCGTTCGCATTTGCCACTCTGCTATGGCTGTGTGCCTTGCGCTGCCATTAGGACATTCCAGCGTCTTGCTGCAGAAAGAGAAATGATGGGAGTGCTAAAAATAAAGGAACTAGGAAATAGACAAATGAGACCTGATTATTCATGAGCATACAATATGCTGAGGTACCTCCCAAACTGTCCAAGAAGACACCAACAACTTGCTGTAGAGGTGACTTTCACAGCTGCTTTCTCGGGCCTGAGGACAGGAGCTCTGGACTGTCTTTGGGACACTACCGTCTCCCTTTCTGAAACATCTTATTGTGCACAATAAATAAATCATCAGTCACAAATTCAAGTCTACAGACACGAAACTGGGATCAGTTCCTGACCCTAACTTCCTAACCACCAATCTCTAGACTCTCCATGAGCCTTGTAGCCTTTGTCCTTGTAAAGAGGTTGCAGAGAGGGCCTGGAGGGATCATAGAGCTGGTGGGCACTCGCCGTGCCTACAGCTGACCAAAGGCTCAATCCCTGGCACCACATATGGTCCCCAAACATTACCAGAAGTAACCCTTGAGATAAGGAGCTAAGAGACTCAAAAAAACAAAAACAAAAGAAACATGTCTGAGAGACACCTAGAGGCAAAAGCATTAAAAAAAAATAAAGTAAAAAAAGTAAACATGGTCCACGACACCCGACAAACACAAAAACCCAAGCAAACAAGAACCTGCTCTCATTATTTAACCAAATGAACGAAGCGCGAAGACATGGGCAGGCCCTTGAGCACAGTATCAGAGCCAGGCCTCTGAGCTTGCCAAGGGCGGTAGGGTCAGTGGTGCTTGGCTCCGCCACCCACATAAACGCAATCTTTCTTCTAGGTCAAGTGGACACATGGCAAATTATCCTTTCTAATTATCCCAACAGTGACCTTTGCAATTCTAGCTTAAATTCATACACGTGTTAAATACTAGCTGGCCAAAACTCAGCAGTGGTCTAGTTTCTCAAGAGCCCAAAGACATAAATGGGTCACAGGGAACAAATTTTCCCTAAGAACAACCCAGGAAATGGAGCAAGATGGGGGAAATGGGGAGCCCATGGGCAAGAAAATAAGCGGTGGGGCTGGTAGCAGAGAGCGGAACGGCTACTCTGTGTTCTCGGTGTGGGCACCCCTGGAATATGCCCACCTGGGATGACATCTGTACATATCTACAGTATTAGTGCGAAATTATAAAATCTTAATTTTATAATTGTTCATTTAAAAGTCCAAGAGGCTTGGGGGAGGTGGAAGGAACTTGGGGTCATTGGTGGTGGGAAATGGGCCCTGGTGGAGGGACGGGTGCTGGAACAATGTATGACTGAAACTCAATCATGAACATCATTGTATATCTCATGGCGGTATAATAAAAAAATTAAAAAAAAATTTTAAAAAGCCCACTAGGCATTTCTTTCTATGCATATGAGCGTATGTTTCACTCCCTTTTCCACCACAATAAGTAGTCCAAACATGTAGGGGTTCTAAAATAACTGTTCTTGCAGCCCTGAAGCACCTCTATCACTTTCACACAGTATCTTTCACTATTCTTACTGTCCGTGAATCCACAGTTTATTTTGGACCCAGGAGAAATAAATTGATCCCCCTTTCTGGGCGACAGATGTGATACCACCATCGTCTGCTGGGTTGCAGAAAGCTAAACCTGGAAGCAGAACAATCTGCTCCCTCCATCAACGCCTCCCAACTTCAGAGGGGAAAGCGCCCAGAGCCCTCTCACTACAGCACTCCGGCGCTGTCTGAACGAAGGGAACAGAGTATACGAAAGAGTAAACAAGACAGAAGTGAGTTCCACAGCAGTCATGTTCTGAGCTACCAACTGATTTCTAACGCCGCAGGACTGCTAGACATTATGAAAAAACATCTTGGGGAAAATGGGTATTTTGGTTGACTAAGTAAAGCAGATTCCCAGCCATTATTACCACTAAGAAATAATAAAATGGAGAAAACAAAACAAAACAACCGACCCAAGAAACAAAATCACTTATCACAGTTAGCATTTTAATATACTTTATAAAACTAATGACTACCATAAAAATTACTACCACTTTTAAAGTATTCAGCAACAAAACTTCTGGAACAAAGTACCAAAATACAGAGTCCATCCAGAGGAAGGGGAAAATGATAAAACAGTTCTGATATTTGCTTCTGCTGAAAACAGGGCTTCGGTTCATTTCAAAGCATGTTATAACCTCTAAATGTATAATTTAAATGTCATAATTTCGGGCTGGAGCGGATAGCCCAGCCGGGTAGGGCGTTTGCCTTGCACGCGCAGGCCTGTGCTGGCCCGGGTTCGATCCCCAGCATCCCATATGGTCCCCTGAGCACCGCCAGGAGTAATTCCTGAGTGCAGAGCCAGGAGTAACCCCCTGAGCATTGCCAGGTGTGACCAAAAAATAAATAAATAAATAAATAAATAAAAAAAAAAAAAAATAAGTAAATGTCATAATTTCTATTTAAATTGTATTACTAGCTCTAAACATTAATATGAACTGTTGTGTTTCACGGTCATTTCAAACTGTGTGAAAAGCTAGACCAGAGACTCTCATCTTTATCTCTGCTCCTCCTCAGTGGCCCCTGGAAGCTATTATTCACAGGACACGGCTTTATTCTTCGGTGGGAGCACAGCTGGTTTTCACCCCCTTGGCCAGCAACTTTTCTGCATGCATTTTACTCTACTCCACCCACATCTACATTTATGATTCTTACAAAACCAGATAAACCTTTGAGCCCCAGCTCACTCATCAGTTGATTTTTTTTTTAACACTATGCATACACACTTAATAGTCCCTATTTACTAAGGTTTTAAAAGTTGAAACAGTGCGGCTGGAGCAATATAGTCCAGCGGGTAGGGGTTTGCCTTACATGCAGCCGACCAGGTTTCGATCCTGCCCGCCATATGGTCCCATATGATCCCATATGGTCCCGCTGAGCACCGCCAGGAGTAATTCCTGAGTACAGAGCCAGAAGTAACCCTTGAGCATTGCCGGGTGTGACCCTCCACCCACAAAATAAATGCCAAAAAAAGAAAAGACACAGATAATATAGTGGGTAGGGTGCTGGCCTTGCATGAGGTGAAACTAGTTTCGGGGGCTGGTGCCCCATATACCTGCCAGTAGTGATTACTCAGTGCAGAGGCAGGAATAAACGCTAAGCATTGGCAAGGTGGTTTACAGCAACAACAGCACGAATCAAAGTTGTATCTGAAGTACAACGCCTGCGTTTCCAGCTCATTTTTACAAAGGGAATCTAAGAGTGCAGGGGTCTGGAGGCTGACCTGTCACAGCAAACCCAGGTTTGACTCCTTGCACTCCTGTTCTCCCGAGGCGGACAGGAGAGATCCCCTGAGCTCAGAGCCAGGAGTAAGCCCTCAGCACTATGGGTATGGCCTAAAAAAGTGGGAGGGCGGGGAGGGAACCCAAGAGACATCACCAACCATCATAGTACACTTCCTGTGCATCAGTGCTACACACCAGACAAGTACTGTATCATTTAGTCTTCAAAACAAAACTGAGTTATATATTATCTGTTTCACTTCCCATAATAGAGAAACCAAGTTAAACAATCTGCGTAAGATCCTAGCAATTGACAAGGCCTGAATTTCAGCCCTAACACACCTGCTCCCTAAGCTCTGAGGAACAGCCCTTATGTTTCCCGAGACCATTTTCTAAGGCCATTTCCTAAGCAGCAGATCTTTAAGAAAATTTCTTCTCAGTCAGTATTCTGTTCCTGTGATTTATATCCAGCGCCAGGAGGCAAGCAAAATCAAAGGAACAGAAGAAGAGCCAAAGCAGACAAAGGGAAAGGAATGTAAGACGGAACATGAACGAGGCAAAAGCCAAGGGCAAAATGAAGGTTACTCAGAAAACGTGAAGATACTATGCAGCCCAAAACAGTGCAAAAGTTAGTGTGCACCGGAGTCATTTCAAAACCGCACAGTTAACACTGATAGCGGGATATTGGTACATTAGTGGTAGCATGGTGTAGCATATGTACTGGAGAGATGTAAATCTCTACTTGTAAAACACCGTACTGAGGAAAGTTCCTTGAACTCCCGTTTGCTGAGATTTCTATCACGAATGGGTGCCGGGTCTGACTAAGTCAAATGCTTTCTCTGCATCTATTGATCTGATCATGTGGTTAGGCTGATGACTTGCAAATGTTAATCCAACCATTTTTACATTCTTCGGATGAATCCTACTTGGTTTTGGTCTAGGATCTTTCTAGGATCTTTTTGATGAATCATTGGCTTCTGTCTACAATTATTTTCTTGAGGATCTTTGCATCGGTGTTTATCAGGGATATCAGCCTGTAAATTGCTTTTGGGGAGCTTTCCTCAGTATAGTCAAAGCCATCTACCTCAAGCCCACAGCAAGCATTAACCTCAATGGTGGTAAACTAAAAGCCTTCCCTCTTAAATCAGGCACAAGACAAGGCTGCCCACTCTTGGCACTTCAATTCAGTTAATTCCTGGAAGAACTAGCTATAGCAGTTAGGCAAGGAAAAGATATCTAGATGATCTAGATAGCAAAGGAAAAAGTCAAGTTCTCACAATCTGCAGATGACATGATACTATACTTAGAGAATCCTAACAACTCTACTGGAAAGTTCCTAGAAACAATAGTTTTATATAGCACAGTGGCAGTTTACAAAACAATACCCAAAAGTCCATGGCCTTCCTATATACAAATAAGCAAAGAGAAGAGAGAGATTAAAAAAAAAAAAAACAAGCCCTTCACAATTGTGCCTCAGAAAATCAAGTACCTCGGCATCAGCTTAACTAAGGACATATAGGATCTGTCTAAATAAAACTGCAAAAATGATACAACATGAAATAAAAGACACAAAGAAATGGAGACACACCCCCTGCTCTTAGAGTGGGAGAATTAACACTATCAAAGTGGCAATACTCCTCAAAGCATTATATAGATTCAATGCAGTCCCTATAACCCATGACATTTTTTCAAAGAAATAGATCAAACACTCCTGAAACTCATATGAAACAATAAGCTCCCAGGAATAGCTAAAGCAGTCTTCGAAAACAACATGGGAGGCAGCACCTTTTCGGACTTCAAACTGTACTAGAAACTGGTAGTAATTAAAATAGTGGTATTGATATAAACATACCCGTAGAACTATGGAATAGAGTTGAATATCCTAACACAGGCCGTCAAATGTATGGTCATTTAATCTTTGAAAAATATGAGACGAAGCAAAGAAAGTCTCTTCAGCAAGTAGTTCTGGCAAAACTGGGCAGCCACATGTAAAAAAATGAACTCAGACCACTCAGACCAGGGCATGCACAAAAGTCAGATCAAAATGGATTAAAGATCTCAACATCAGACCTGAATCCATAAGCTACTTTAAAGTGTAGGCAAAACCCTCCACAATACTGAAGCTAAAAGCATCTTAAAAGATGAAACACCACTGACCAAGCAAGTAGAAGCAAAAATAAACAAATGGGACTAGATGAAACTAAGAAGCTTCTGTACCTCAAAAAAAAGCAAAAAAAAAAAAAAAAAAAAAAAGATGGCTTCTTCAAAGACAACCAATGGAATGGGAAATAGTATTTACTCAATATCCATTTGACAAAAGGGTAATATCAAAGTTACATAAGACACTGGTAGAACTTGATGAGAAAAAAAAATCCAACCCTATCATATCAAAAAATGGGGAGAAGACATGAACAGAAACTTCCTCAAAGAAGAAATTCAAATCGCCAAAATGAACATGAAAAATCCTCTACAACACTAATCATCAGGGAGATGCAAATCAAAACAGCAAAATCATCTCACATCACAGAGATTGACACATACCCAAAAGAATAGAAACCACCAGTCGTGGCAGAAATGCAAAGAAAAAAGAACTTTCCTTCATTGCTAGTGGGAGTGCCAACTGGTCCAGCCTATTTTGGAAAACTATATGGACATTCCTCCAAAAACTAGAAATTGTGCTCCCATTTGACCCAGCAATACTACTCCTGGGAATACACCCTGGGGACCCAAAAACAAACAGTAGAAACACCATCTGCAATTCTATAGTCATTGCAGCACTATTCACAATAGCCGAATATGGAAATAACCTGAGTGACTGAGAATAGATGACAAGATAAAGAAACTATGGGCCATCTACACAATGGAATACTATGCAGCTGTTAGGGGAAAAAATGAACTCATGAAATTGCCTACCAATGGAAATGGAGAATATCATGCAGAGTCAAATAAGCCAGAAGGAGAGGGACAGATATAGTATGACTGTGTCCATTTGTGGGCTATAGTATATATAAGATTACTATCCATGACCAGGGAAAACAGGGGCCAGAAGAACTGGTCAATGGCTGGAAACCCGACACAAGAATGTGTGTGTGGGGGGGGGGCGGGGCGGTGAGTGGTAGATACAGATACTCTATCACGTAGATAGAGATAGATCAGTTCTATATCTACTGGTCCGTAGATAGAGAACAGACCAGTATGACAATGACAGTTAGGAATGATTATTTTAGACAGGAACTGAGTGTTGAAAGTAGTATACTTGATAACCTTTCAGGATCTGTATTCCAAGGCGTGTGCGTATGCGCATGTGTGAACTAGCAAGCAATCTAGCGAGAAAGAGCAAGAGTAAGAGCGAGGGCGAGAGAGCGCGCATGAGAGAGAGAAAGGCTGCCATAGAGACAGGTGGGGGAGAGAAACTGGGGACATTATTGGGAAATGTGCATTGGTGAAGGGATAGGTGCTGGAATGTTGTATGACTGAAACCCAATCATGAATGACTTTTTAATTGTGCATGTCACTCTGTTTCAATTAAACAAATAAATAAAATAAAACAGTGAATCGAGAACAAGCCCCCTCCCAGATTGATTTACAGAATGTAAGGTTAAAAAATACACTCTTATACCTTTATCATTTAATTTTTGTAGAGGCTAAGAAAGCTTTTTGCCACCATGTCTGCAGGTTGGATGATGATGAACTCATGTCCTCGGTGCAACCCTTGGCTGCAGTCACCAAAGTGGTCTTTACAGAGAAAGAGAATCAGTGACTTTGTAAAACAACTTTCCTGGTGCCTGTAAGGCAACCCAGAGCTTCACACACAAGCAAGGCAGGTGCTTCACTACTACCGCGTGATGCATCAACAACATTCAGACTAACAGGTCTGGGACCTTTAAGTGACTCAACGGAAGCCATTCCTCGCCTCTTCTGGATGATGACGCCTTACATTAAGAATTGGGAGGAGGGAATCTGGGACATTGGTGGTGGAATATGGGCACTGGTGGAGGGCGGGTGTTGGAACACTATGTGATCGAAACCTCCAAACATGAACAACGTTGTAATGGTATATCTCACGGTGGTATAATAAAGTATTAATTAAAAAAAAAAGAATTGGGGCCCAGATGTGGCTGTTCAACTCCTTAAAGCTCTTCGTGACTTGTGCCAACTTCCTGTGCAGAACAGTGACGACGATTTTGTCTCTCATCTATGACGATCTGTCATTCATTTGGACTTCAAAAACCCAAAAAAACACAGCAGCATATTGTTTTAATAAGTTTTTAATACTAAGAAGGCAGACCGTAAGAAACAGGATGGCTATTTATTCCATCACAGAGATGTAAGCACTAGAGGTAGGGAATAATCCCAACATCACTGATAAGGAGCCAGGTTGAGGAGCTAAAAATATGAGTCTAAACACTTAATAATTTCTATTTGATTTTAAAGTCATAAATCTTTTGTTCTAAACCAAAAGAAAAATCAAATCAAATGCATTTTATTCATAATGTAGCTATTTAGTGGCTTGAAAATTCTCTCCAGTATAAAAAATTTCATACTGAAGATCTAAATAAGAACTAGTGAATGAGTTGTAATCTACTTTTATAACGTTTTTTGTTTTCCTTAGGTTTGGTGTCTGGGCTACACTCAGTGGTTCTCAGGAGCTACTCCTGGCAGCGTTTAGAGCCCACACACCATGTCTGAGATCAAACCAAGTGTGGCCAATGCAAGGTGAGTTCTTTAACCTCTGTACTATCTTAGGACAACAGTGTTGTAACTACCAGTGACTGCAGAGTTTAAATGTCCTATTCCAAAACAAATGAGCCTTAATATTATTAGTCATCAAAAAAATTCATAATTTGCTCACCTAATTTTCACATGATATGGGTTATTTTAAATGACTCATTCCAAGTAACTTTCAAGTCACTGCATGCTTGTCTACAATTAATATTTCAACTAAATTTCAGGTGAAACTGTAAAAGGGTACAATTTTGGTAACTAAGAAATCTTTTTGGGGGAGTTCTAACAGAAATCATTTATTTCTACACACACACACACACACACACACAAACTATACTGCTGTGACAAAATGATCTTCAGAACATGCAAAACGAAAATATAGAACTTCTTGTTCTCGAGTGCTGAAAACAGAGCAAACTGCTTAAAGTAGCATAATGGAAGCATATCTTGAATTGAATGAAGTATAACGAGAAATATGCTAAGTGCAAACAGCTTTGCCCTCTTCATCAGTGAATCACTTAAAATCCCGAAATTTTAAAAAAGAAAATGATACCATTTTTGTAATGGCAAGAGACTGAAAATATCTAGTGCCTGAAGACTGAAAAATGCTTGTCTCATTTTAAATGGATTTTCACCTCTGGATTCCAATCCCTTCTTCACAAAGACAGTAGCACTAGAAGTCATGATCACGCTGTATGAAAGATGGAGAGAAGGAATAGGAAGGGAGGGAGAGAGCACGGAGAGGAAAGAACCTCGACTTGCATTCCTGAAACAGCCAAAAAGGCAGAGACAGAGCGCAAAGGAACACAGACACACAAGCCAAACCCATGGGCAGAAGAGATGATGTGAGGCTGGACTCAGAAAGCCCCTAAGGAGGCTAGAAACAACAAGTTCCTAGAAACAACAGACTTGAAAAGTGGCAGGTTACAAAATCAACAGGCAGCCTTCCATGGCGTTTTCACATGCAAATAATGAAATAGAAGAGAGAGAATATTTTTTTTAAAGGTCCATTCAGAATTGTGCCTCCAAAAAATCAAGTATCTAGGAATTGGCCTAAAAAAGGGAGAACTACACAAAGAAAACTACAAAAGACTAACAAAATTAAAGAGGACAGGAGGAAATGGAAACACATTTACCCCTGCTCAATGATCTGAAGGAATGAAACTGGCATAATGGAAATCCTTCCCAACACAATACAAAGACTCAATGCAGTCAATAATATCCAGGATATTCTTTTCAAAGAAAGATCAACCAACCACTCCTGAAATTCAGATGGAATAACAACCCCCAAAGACATGCCAAACAGCCAAGGCAATCCTAGGGACAAAAAGAGATAAAGCTATACTCTCCCGAAATCTAAACTGTCCTACAAAGTAGTAATTAAGCCACTATAGTACCACTGTGGTACTGGAACAAAAAATTGAAAATGCAGAGACTGATCATCCCATATATGGAACGCTAATCTTTGACAAAGGATCAAACGTATGGAGCAGAGCATGGAAAACCTCTTCAACAAATGGTAATAGGAAAACTGGTCAACCACAAGCAAAACAAACAAAAACATTCAGATCCCCAAATCCATACACAAAAGTCAAATCAAAATGGAGTAAAGACTGTGATATGAGACCTAAACCCTTAGGTTACACTGGGGTAAACAGGCAGAACTCCTAGGGAAACTGACGCTAGAGCGCGTCTTTAAGAAGCCAATGCCATTGCCAAGCAAACAGAAGCAAAAATAAATAAAGACAGCCCATAGATTGGGAGAAAATATTTACCCACCACTCCTCTGATAAATGCTGATATTCAGGACTTATAAAGGTAGAAGTTCACAAGAAAAAAGAAACATCCAAACCCGTCAGAAAATGGGGAGAACTTAAGAGATACTTCTCAAAAAGACATGCAGATGACCAAAAGGCATATGAAAAACTGTTCTGTAATCGTTGGTGAAATGCAAATCCAAACGAGAAGACAACCACTGCACACCAGAGAGACGGGCACGTTAAAAACAGACAACAACCAGAAACAACCAGCATTGGAGCAGATTCAAAAGGGAAAAGATGTTGGTTGGTTGCCGATGAGAGACAGATGTCTGGCGCAGTCACCTGGGAAAATAACATGGACACCCCTCGAAACACAAGGAATTGTGTGTCCTATGACCCGTCAGTTCCACTTCTTGAAATATACCCCAAAATTAAGTAACAGTGCCCCAAAACACAATGGAGAAAATACATCTGCAACCCAATGTTCCCTGCAGCGCTATTCACAATAGCTAAAATCTGGAGATGACCCAAGGGCCCAGAGGCCTGAAGAAAAGATGAACTACACAATGCCTGCTACATGGCTGGATCTGCCACCCAACACTGAGTGACGTCAGGGGAAAGAACACCATGAAAGGATCTCCCGCGTACATGGGATTAAAGCAATACGTAACATAGGAGTAATGACTGTGCAGAGCCAGAGAACTGAAGAACATGGAATCTGGTGTTCAGAAGGAAGCTGGCCACCGTGCGGGAGTGTGACAGGACTGGGCAGCGAGCACCAGACAGCGGAGGGGGAAGTGGTCACTCGGCAGGAGGAATGGGTGCAGGAAAGTGAAGCTGTATGCATGAAATATTAGCGGCAACCACACTGTAAACCACAGTGCCGACAACTGGTTTCAAAAAGTGGCTGCCAGAAGCTGGCTAGTGAATGGGAGGGAAAGGTGGGACACAGGCGGAAGGCAGTGAACACTGATGAAGGGTCTGTTGCTGGATCACTGTATGCCTGAAACCCAATCACAAATAACATCGTACTTGTGGTGACTAAAACTTTTCTTAAAGATAAATGTACATCTATGTTCACTGCAGTACAAGAGTCAGAGTATGGAAATAGGGTCAGAAGCATGTACAGGAATTTAGGTGTTTGCCTCTACATATAGCAAACTCAAGCTCATCCTCAGAAATGCACATGGCTTTATTTATAAACACAATGGAATACTATGCAGCTATAAGAAAACATGAAATAATGCAGTTTGCTTCAACTGGAATGTAGTTAAAGCTAAGTTAGCTAAGGCCAGGATACTAAGTTATGCAAAATATGTCAGAGGAAGGTGAAGCAGCAGATGAATCACTCATCTGTGATATGTAGAGAAAACAAGGGAACAGAAAGCATCAAACAATGACAAAACCATGGCCTTGAAGTACAAAACTGAGATTACAAAACAGTGGTGGGGGAGGAAAGAAGAAATGAACTGGAAGCAAGGTGAGGATGCGGGAAGGGGTCAAGGGCACTTTGTTAACTGAAGGATTGAATTGTGGACATATCGCCAAAACATAAATGCGGACAATCCTGGAACCATGTTGCTATAAAAACCTCCAAATCTCAAAAGATAAAAATGTTCTACCTCTTTAAAATAAAAAATAAAATAAAAGCCAACTTAACTTTAAGTAAATTGACTGTTTGGGCTTCTAATTTATTGCAAATGTTAGTTCCTCTTGAGTAAGTCTAACTATATCCTCTCATTTGGCACAATAAAAACAAAGTAACCACATGAGGGACTTGGAGCAAAGTAGGAATCCTAATATAAAAAAGGAAGAATTTTCTACTGCTACCAGACAAATCAAGGAAAATTATTGCAAAACAACTCTCACATTATTAATAAGCAAAGGGACTAAGAAAGCGGTCATACTTTCAGAATAGGGCTTTTCACCTGCAATACTTTTGTTTTTTTTGCTTTTTGGGCCACACCCGGCAATGCTCAGGGGTTTCTCCTGGCTCTGCACTCAGGAGTTACTCCTGGCGGTGCTCGGGGACCATATGGGATGCCGGGGATCGAACCCTGGCTGCATGGGCCGGCCGTGCAAGGCAAACGCCCTATCCGCTGGGCTATCGCTCCGGCCCCCAATACTTTTTTTAAAAAATATTTTCTTATACCACTGTGAGACATACAATTACAAAGATGTTCATGTTTGGGTTTCAGTCATACAGTGCTCCAGCACCCATCCCTCCACCAGTGCCCATCTCCCACCACCCATGCCCCCAATTCCTCCCCCCCATCCCCGAGCCTGCCTCTATGGCAGGTTCTTTCTATCTCTCTCTTCTCTCTCTCTCTCTCAATTTCTCTCACATATTGTGGGTTGCAATACATATATTTAGAGGTTATCATGTGTATCTTTTTGCTTATATTCAATGCTCAGTTCTAACACGGTATTATCACTTTCAACAATTATTAGCACACTGTTCCCTTCTCTGTCTTACCTAACCTCTGACTCCCCACATGTTTGTGGTAGATTCCACTTTTGACAGGACCTCCTGATCCATGTTTTGTCTGACCTTGGATAATGATATCATAATATATGTATAATATATAATAAATGCAAATATATAATAAATTAACATATAATATAAATATATAATTATCTAAATAATTATATGTTTCTATATAATTGTTTATATAATTACATAAGTATAATTAATATCTAAATATGAATTTATATATCATATATTAAATATGTGTTATATATTTGTATTTATCCTATATATTTGCATTTATTCATGCAAATAAATGCAGTCATTCTATATCTGTTTCCTACTGACTAATTTCACTTAATGTGATCCTCTCCATGTCCATCCATTTTTAGGCAAATTTCATAACTTAATTTTTCCTAACAGTTGCATAGTATTCCATTGTGTAGATGTACCAAAGTTTATCCAGTAATCCGTTCTCGGCACACTGGTTGTTTCCAGATTCTGGCTACTGTGAATAGTGCTGCTATGAAACTAAAAAGTGCAGATGGTGTTTCCGCTGTGTGTTTTGGCTTCCCAGGGTATATTCCCAGGAGTGGTATGGCTGGGTCAAATGGGAGCTCAACCTCTAGTCTTTGGAGGAATGTCCATATAGTTTTCCAAAAAAGGCTGTACCAGTTGACATTCCCACCAACAATGGATCAGAGTCCCCTTTTCCCTGCATCCACGCCAGCACTTGTTCTGGCTCTTTTGGATATGTGCCAGTCTCTGTGGTGTGAGATGATTTCTCATTGTTATTTTGATTTGCATCTCCCTTGATTAGTGATGATGAGCATTTTTCATATGCCTTTTGGCCATTCGAATTTCTTCCTTGTCAAAGTTTCTGTTCATTTCTTCTCTCCATTTTTTTGATGGGGTTGGCTGTTTTATTCTTGTAAAGCTCTACCGGTGACCCGATATATCCTAGATATTAACCCCTTATCAGATGGGTATTGGGTGAATATTCTTTCCCATTCTGTGGACTGTCTTTGTGTCTTGTTCACTGTTTCTTTTGAGGTGCAGAGGCTTTTTAGTTTCATGTAGTCCCATATGATTATCTTTCCTTCTAGTTGCTTTTGTTAGTGATGTTTCACCTTTGAAGATGCCTTCAATGTCGTGGAGGGTTTTTCCTATATTTTCTTCAATGAACTTTACAGATTCAGGTCTGATATTGAGATCTTTAATCCATTTTGATCTGATTTTTGTACATGGTGTTAGACAGAGGTCCAAATTCATTTTTTTACATGTATCTGCCCGGTTTTCACAGCACACCTTGCTCCATGTGGTACTTTTTGCTCCTTTATCGAAGATAAAATGATCATGTATTTGAGACTGGGTGTCAGGATACTCAACTATATTCCTTAGGTCCACAGGTCTGTTTTTATTCCCAAAACTTGTTTTTTACAACCAAAGGTAGCATGTGAAATTTACTTAACGTGTACCTAAAGTAAATCGTGAGGCGATTAAACAGTGTTTCTGGTCTGGCGCGTTTCAAAGTGCTTTCTAAGTGCGGTAACATTTTCAGCACTGACTGCCTCTGAGAATTATCTAGGGAACTATTAAAACACCAGAGCCTGGGTCTCATCCCCGGTGTTTCCAAAGTTGTTCTGGAACACAGCCTAGGCTGTGGTATTTTTATCATTCCTTCCCTGTCCCCCTGCCCAGATGATGTTACGTAGAGAAAATTGGGGGGGGAGCGGTTGGTGTTCAGAATTTTTCACTTCACCCTTGGCATATTTTCATATCTAAAACAATAGAAGAACTACTTTAGTAATTTAATTAGGAAAATTTCTATTAAAGGCTAATGGAAGATAAAAAGCTAAAGAGACAGTGAGACCAGAGAGGCGTGTGCCTTGCACTCAGCCAATTGGGCCCCACTGCGGGCAACAGGGAGAGCCACACGCCTGAGCAGCACTGTGAGTGATTCCTGAGCACGGCACCAGGCGTAATTCTTGAGAACAGTCACATGTGCACCTTCCCTATCCAAAATATACAAAGGAAAGGAAAATGGAATACCTCCTTCTAGCATCCACACGGATCAAGAGCCTGGGACATTGGCAGAGGGAAGGAACCCTCTGGGGAACTGCTGTTGGAATGTTGCCTTCCCGAAGCCCTGGATTTTGTAAATCATGGAGCCTCGATCTAAAAAAAAATTAAATTTGAGAAAAGAAAGAGAGAGAGAGAGAGAGAGAGAGAGAGAGAGAGAGAGAGAGAGAGAGGGAGAGAGGAGGAGGGAGGGAGGGAGGGGGGGAAAGAAGGAAGGAAAGAAGGAAGAAAGAAAGAAATTGCCTATTCAATCTTGTCACATGTTTGCTGTCAGAGAACGTTTTTACCAAGTACCAAATTCACTGAATTAGAGGAGAGTGAGAAGAGGCGCAGGGGAAGAAGCAGTCAGATCTGGAGGTGCTCCACACCTGGGACTCTGCTGGCAAATGTCTATTTTTAATAAGAGCAGTGACACAAGGTGGGCCACAGAAAGAAGGCAGCCAGGTCATGAGACAGGAAAGCATGGAGTAAAGTAAGAAAATATTGAAAGAGCTCTGAAGCCCAGGGGTTAAGGAATGATTTTTTAAACATCACGAGCAATAAAAGAAAAGGGAAAAAAAAGATTCTGATTTAAGAATTTCTTCTAGTGAATCGTTTACAACCAGATAAGAGATCATAAGGTTTCTGCAATGCTCTGATAAGGGGCTATATGCAAAATGAGAATTTCCCCCAAAGCAATACAAGGCAGAAACCACAAAGCTAAAATGAACAGAAATCCAAAAAACAAAGAGAAAACTGAAAGAAAACTATAGAAACATTGCTAAATAAAATAGAAGACATAAGAGAAAACAAGCAAAGGCAAAATGGAAAAAAATTGTAAAACAAGGGAAAAAATAGCAGTTATCAAGTTAGTAACCTATCAATTGACAATCTATCAATAATCACTCTACGTGTAAATAGACTATACACACTAGTCATACAGGTACAGGGTAGCTGAGTGTTAAAAAAATAATGAATCTCCCACAGCTCTGAAGACAAACAGGCTTAAAATGAAGATAAAAAAGGTGGGGAGCAATTTTCTAGCCCTCCCCAAAAACAGGTGAAGATGAACATTATATAATGACAGAGGTTAATTCCGTAGAGATACAACAGGTATCCAAATTACGGACACCAAAATAAACAAAGCAAATATGAACAGACCTCAAGGGAGTCTTAAATGGACAGAGCACAGTAACCATGGGGGGAATTTAACAGCTCATTTACATCAAAGGGTAGATCATCCAGAGGGAAAATCCACAGGAAACAATGGCCTTAAATGACACATTAGGCCAGAAGGACATCATGGCTATATATAATTAAATTTCATCCCAAACAGCAGATAGACATTTTTTCTCAAGTGCACACGGAACATTCTCAGAGGCAGACCATATGTTGGTACAAGAAACAAGATTCACTATATTTCTGAACATTGAAATCATTGTCATGCTTCTGATAATGGCTTGAAATTTACTTAAAAATCAAAAAGAAGAAACAAAAATGGGGGGAGATCAAAAAATATCACTGTCACGGTATCACTGTCTTCCCATTCATCATCGATTTGCTCGAGCGGGCACCAGTAACATCTCCATATGTCCTGTCTCATGCTAGATGCTAGTAGAGCCAAGGGCATCTGCTTGCTCCAGGAACATAAAGAGCCTCAAACCATTCCATCAGATCATGGGAATGAGGCCTATAAAAAAATTTCAGAAGGCTAAATAATATACAACAGAACAACCTCTGGGTCAATGAGGAAATCAAAGGAGAGAAAAATGTTTAAGTACCTGGAAACAAATGAAATTGAAAACATGAGCCAGCTCGTAGGACCTAGGAGCTGCAGCAAACACAGTACTAAGAGGAAGACTTATTTATTGCAAGAGCCCTACCTCAGGACTCGAGTCAAATCATACTCTAGAAGCACTCCTAAGAAATGGAAAGGACTGGGGTGGGGGTGGGGGGCTGAGCAACAGCTCAGGAAGCTGGAATTCATGCCTTTTGCATGCTGAGACAGGAGAGATTGCCCCGTAGCTCCCAGCACTGCTAGGCATGGCAGAAAGCCAAGAGATACAGGTGGGCCCCTGTATCACTTATGTGATACAGGCGGTTCATGAAGGTCTTACCAAGTCTTGGTTCCTGGTTCCAAAAGGTGACTCTGGACAGCCTTAGAGAGAATTTACTGCCATGGGGACCCCCTGTCTGCCTGCCTACACCACAAGCACCAGTCTCCCTCCCAGGAAAGGAGGATCAAGCAAGTCAAGATCACTGGATGAAGGAAACAACAAAATCAGAGCAGAAATGAAAAAACATCAAAAAGACAATACAACTAAGAGTTAAGTCCTAGAGATACATGAAACAAATCTTTAGCTAGACAAAGGGGGGGGGGGAGAAATTCTAAATAAATCAAATAAGAAAAGCTGCAACCACTACAAGTAGGAAAGTTACTGTGGGGAGGAGGGAGTAGGGAGAGGTGGGAAGAGGATTGAAGGAAGAAAACTCCCAGAGGGCGGCCACAGATGTCCTATGCCTGAAGCCCTGCATTATTAACAGGGTTGGAAACCAGGGAGCTTAAAAATTTGTTTTTTTTTAAAGGACCCCAAAAGAATCACTTTGAACATTTGTATTTTCAGACTGACCAGGCTAAGGAAATGAGGGAAAGCTTACAATCAGACAACCTTGTGAAGACCAAATCAGACAAGATAAAAAATAAAACAGACATCACAAGTAAGGAGACTGCAAGTAATCTAAACCTCTAAGAAAGCAAATGTCAGGGGCCGGAGCGATAGCACGGCGGGGTAGGGCGTTTGCCTTGCACATGGCCGACCGGGTTCGATCCCCCCCATCCCATTTGGTCCCCTGAGCACCACCAGGAGTAAGTCTGAGGGCCCTGAGCATTGGATGTGACCCAAAAAGAAAAAGAAAAAAGAAAAATTGTCTAATGCCACGCGTCATGAGTGGATTTTACCAAACTCTTAAAGCCCACATACTCTTCTCAACAGAATGATTCAACAACATACATAAACCATAAGGTAGAGTGCTATATCAACACAAGAACAAAATTCATATACGAAAGTCATACTAAGCAGAAAAGGCATATGTCAAACTTCAGCACCATTTATGACAAAAAAGTCTCAATAAATTCAATACAGAGCAAAGAGACCAATCAATTGATTCACTGAATGCGTTATATGTATGGTGGAGGTCCAAGTCCAACCCCTCCCACCTTATGGTTTCTCCGGCAGCAACAGGGAATGAACACCCAGGCACAGAGCCAAGAGAAGGCGCTGAGCACTAGGTGTGAGCCACAGAACAAAAATAAATAAAATAAAATCAGTATAGAAAAACATACCTCAGTAAAATAAAGGTAATATATGACAGGCCACAGCTAACATGGTACACAATGGTGAAAAACAAATTTCCCTTCTAATATCAAGAACAGGACTCAAGTCAAACCATACTCTAGAAGCACTCCTAAGAAATGGAAAGGACCGGCAGAGCAACAGCTCAGGAAGCTGGAATTCATGCCTTTTGCATGCTGAGACAGGAGACATCGCCCTGTAGCTCCCAGCACTGCTAGGCATGGCAGAAAGCCAAGAGATACAGGTGGGCTTCCCAAATCATCACTATTAGTCACACAGTATCAGAAGTACTAGGCAAAAGAAACTGAAGAGAAAAGAGAAGCATTAGAAAGAGAGAAGTGTGGAAAGAAGCAAAGTAAGGAAGGGGGAGAGAAACTCCACTATAAAACTAGCAGAAATAATCAATTAAACTGTTAAAGTGTGGGGTCAGAGCGATAGTCCAGAGGGTAGGGCATTTGCCTTGCACGCCGGTTGACCTGGGTTCGATCCCGGCATCCCATATTGTCCCCTGAGCACCGCCAGGAGTAATTCCTGAGTGCAGAGCCAGGAGTAACCCCTGAGCATTGCTGGGTGTGACCCAAAAATATAAACAAACAAATAGATAAATGGCAGGATACAAAATCAATAGCAAAATTCATTTAGTTTCTATGGAGAAATAACAAATAAAGAAAGAAAATAAGCTACCTGTGTCATATTTGACATGCTAAATACAAGTAACACTTACAGACCTCATTCCCATGACATGATGGAATGATTTGAGGCTCTTTATGTTCCTGTAACAGGCAGATGCCCTTGGGCTATCTCACATGTGACAGGACATATTGAGATGTTACTGGTGCCCACTAGAGTAACCGATGATATACGGGAAGTCAAGTGATCAAGTGATCAAGTGACAATAATATCAGAAATAAAATTCTGGAAATAAATCTAACCATAGAGGTGTTAGACTTATAAAACTATAGGACATATTCTGACCTCTTAGAAGAAACATGGTTTAAAGGCCTGGATTAGGGGCTGGAGCGATAGCCCAGCGGGTAGGGCGTTTGCCTTGCACGTGGCCGGCCTTTGTCGGGCCAGGTTCAATTCCCTGCGTCCCATGTGGTCCCCGAGCACCACCAGGAGTGATTCCTGAGTGCAGAGCCGGGAGTAACCCCTGAGCATCGCCGGGTGTGACCCAAAAAAGCAAAAAAAAAATAATAATAATAAAATAAAGGCCTGGATTAAAGCAGATAAAAAAAATTCAGTGCAAACAATTCAGTATCAAAAATCCAGTAACATTCTTCAGAGAAATGGAACAAAAACCCCTAAAATTTACATGGAATCAAAAGGACCCTGAATTGCTAATGCAATCAACCCCAAGATGAAACAAAATGGAGGTTTTCTGCTTCCCAATTTCACACTATACTACAATGCGGTAGGAACCAAAACGCATAGTGATCAAGTAAAACCCAGTAGCAGATCAAAAGAACAACTTCAGAATTCAGAAATAAACTCAAACATATATAAACAACAAAAGTCCACAGCACACAATGCAAAAAAAAAAGAAGTCTGTTTAATAAGTGGCACTGGGAAAACTGGATTGTCACCTCAAAGAAAACTAAATACCAAACATAAAAATTATAAATTGAAAGACTTGAGTTTAAAATGTGTAGCCACAAATTACATCAAAGAAAGCAGACAGTAAGCTAGCATCTACTTAGCCTTAGTCAATTTTGTAGACTCATCCCCTAAAAGGACAAAAAAAGCAAACAAAGGGAACTACATTAAAATAAAAAAGCATCTCAGCAGTGAAAGAGCCATCAAAACAAAAGAATAAAAGAAGATACTCACAAACCAGGCACCTGACAGAGGGTTAACTTCTAAATGAGATGCAGAACTCAGAAAACACCACAGAAATCACCTGGTTTTGATGTGAAGTGGGCAGGTCGTGGAAGAGCTGCTTCTCCAGAAGCCAAACGCAACTGGTCAACAGGCACATGAAAAGATGCTCATCATCACCTGATTACTAAGGAAATGCCGGTGAAAACCACAGTGAGATCTGGCACCTCCTCCCTGTGAAACTGCCAACTGGAGAGTACCTAGGGCAAGCCCCGTGGTAGAGCGTTGGCCTTGCGGGCCAGGTCTCAAGGTCAATCACCAGTTAGATACCCAGCACCATCCCACGTTCTGGATGCAATTCAGTCTTCTGAGCTCCCCAAGCCACAACAGAGGGTATGGACTCCAGCAACACAGTGTGAGGGAGAAGCCAGCCTGCAGGGGTGCTTTCTGCAACTGTGCACAGCCCACAACCCCGATGAGCACTGCAAACCACAGGGGGCTCGAACACAACTCAAGTGTGAGGCAAACACCACAACCAGAATTACAACCAAGGAGTACAATCATGATGCTCAGAGGTACGACAGCAACAAAGGTAAGGCAAGGCAAAATCTTGTTTTTGATAAAATGAAATCAACTTACTTAAAAAAAAGAAAAAGGATTCTAAAATTTTAATTTTTTATTATTTATTTTTTGCTTTTTGGGTCACACCCGCAATGCTCAGGGGTTACTCCTGGCTCTTCGCTCAGGGGACCACATGGGATGCTGAGGATCAAACCCTGGTCAGCCGCTGCTATCCCTCCAGCCCCGGGATTCTAAAAAATTTTAAAAAGGAAAATGATTTATAAATTTGTCCAAAAAGAATGAGATATTAACAAAACTGAAGAGATGATTATTATACCAGTAGGCAAAAAAAAATATGACTTAGAAGTGAGGTGTTTTTTTTTTTTTTTTTTTTTTTCTTTTTTGGGCCACACCCGGCAATGCTCAGGAATTACTCCTGGCGGTGCTCAGGGGACCATATGGGATGCCGGGGATCGAACCCGAGCCGGCTCAGGCCGGCCGCGTGTAAGGCAAACGCCCTACCCGCTGGGCTATCGCTCTGGCCCCAAAAGTGAGTTTTTTAAAAACCCGATACACTGTTAAATTACAAAGTTAGGGGCCTGAGCAATAGTCCAGTGAGCAGGGCATTTTCCTTGCACCAGCTGAGCCGAGTTCGATCATGGCATCCCATAGGGTCCCCCAAGCACTAGTAATTCCTGAGTGTAGAGCCAGGAGTACTTCCCAAGCATCTCCACAGTGTGGTCCAAAAAAGGAAAAAAAAAAATGTATAGAGATACCCAGAAATGCAAATATTCTACAAACACGAGTCAGTTTTTACTTATAGTCTCTGACCCAACAACAATTCCAGTCCTAATAAAAGTTTCCCAAAATTGTCTCCTGGCTCTTCCCAAAGACAGGAAGCCACTCTCTGAGAATGGGGGGGGAGGGATGTAGGTGGTCCAGCCCTGACAAGGAACTGGAGAACTACAGAACAAATACCCAGAGACACGCAGTGTAGCCAGGGGCCAGTGATCTAATGTCCAACCTGACCTTAGCAGATCTGTATTTATTTCCTTATTTATGAGTCAAGAAAAGACTTAATGAAAAGGAAAGGAAGGCAGGGATGTTCCGGTATTATGAAAGATCTTTTAAAGGATTCTGCAGTTATTTTGTTTGGCTTTTTGTTTTTTTGGTTTTGGGGGTCACACTGGCAATGTTCAGGGATTACTCTGGCTCTGCACTCAGGAATCACTGCTGGCAGTGTTTGGCGACCCTATGGGATGCTGGAAATCAAATCCAGGTTCACTGTGTGCAAGGCAAGTGCCCTATCCACTGTACTATTGCCCCAGCCCCCAGAATTCAGTAAAAATATTAACCGGACAAGATCAACACCAAATACATTTTAAAAAAATTTTATTAAAGCACCGTGATTGATAAAGTTGTTGATATTTCAGTTTCAGACATACAATACTGCAGCACTGATCCCACACGAGGCCAAACTTCCCTGCATCAGTGTTCCAGGTTTCCCTATACGTTCCCCTCCCCCACCCTCCAGTCCACGTTCTTGACAGGGTCCTTTCTAAGTTTGGTTGCTAAAGTTTGGGTCTCTCGATTTTAGTGTTGTTGATTCTATGTTCAGCATTTCTTTGCTTTTTTTTTTTTTTATTTTTGCTTTTTGGGTCACACCCGGCGATGCTCAGGGGTTACTCCTGGCTCTGCACTCAGGAATTACTCCTGGCGGTGCTCGGGGACCATATGGGATGCCAGGATTCGAACCCGGGGCCAGCACAGGCCGGGCGCGCTGCAAGGCAAACGCCCTACCGCTGGGCTATCGCTCCGGCCCCTGTTCAGCATTTCTTAACACCACCTTTGTACCTTAATTCCCAACCTGGTCCCCCAGTGTATCTGTTTCTTCTTCACTCCCCTCTTATGCAGTCTAATATGCATTATATTAGAACACTTAAAAATAAATAGAATCACACTACACACATGAGAATCGTTGCATAATGGAACTGGGTTTGAAATCAAGTGCATGGTGATAACCAAGAATTCATAAATCACACACTGGCTTGTCACATATCAATAATGACACAGAGCCTCCAACTAAGACACACGAGCTCTCAGCAATTCTTAAATTCAAACTGAAAAACAAAATCCTAAAAATAAAGCTCAGTGTAAATGAAGTAGTGTGAAAAAGACCAGTTTCACTGTCTTCAGGGTATCCATTATAAAAGCCTAAGGAAGAACTCATTTCTCCTCGAAAAGGGTTATGAGACATATGTTTAAAAGCATGTTTGAAAGAAAGCAAGTTTCTAAGGAACTATTTTGTAGTTTCTCCCTCTGCCTGCTTATCACAAGTTGCTATTTATGCTTTTCGAAAGTCAGCCATCAATGACAAGTAAGTTCTACTCATCACTTAAGGTTCAACAGCAAATGCTAACAGTTATTAAAAATGCAGAGCCAAATATAACCATTTTACTTATATATATTTTAACTCTAGAACAGTCTAGTAAACAAATGTTTTTCGTTCTAGGTGTGACACCACTTTCCCTCTGGAGAATTTTTTAAAAGTATCAGCATGGTCACAGGAGCCAAGCAGGAAGAAAGGTGGATATTCCTATTCACAGCAGCATGGATCAATTTGCTGAAACAGTATCTTCATAAGTTAAACCCTACAATTTGGCTAAAAGGCCAATTTCACCCTGCAAAAACTCCAGGTGGACACCAATTGTCAACAGTGATTCGTGCGACCTTCTAGTAATTAAAACCTGGAACTGAGCATTAAATAGAGGCAGGGGGATACACATGACAATCTTTTAATGTATGTTCTGTAATCCATAGTCTGGAAGGGAAGGAAAAGAGAAAGAGAGAGAAAGGGAAAGAAATAAAGAACCTGCCATTGAGGTGGGCTGGGGAAGGGGGAGGGAACCGGGGATGTTGGTTGCGGGAGATGGGCACTGGTGGAGGGACGGGTGCTGGAACACTGTATGACCAAAACCCAAACATGAACTTTTTAATTGTATATCTTTTTTATTTGTATATCTCACGGTGGTATAATAAAATACTTAAAAAAAATTTTTAAAAAAATTGAGTAGAAGCCCACTACATTTAACAAGTTCAATAAGTGAAAGCAATAACACAGATGGTCCAATTTGCACATAACAACCCAGGAAAAAGGAGATGACTTTATCAATACCATTCTGAGATATATGTCATAATAAGCAATGCAATTAGTGCCTGCTCAGGGAGCAGGTATGGGGATGAGGATGGGTGGGAAACAAGGGTCTTTGGTGGTGGTAAGAGCACATTGGTGATGGGACTGGTGTGGGAATGCTGAGTACTTGAAACAACTGTACTGTGAACAGCTTTGTAAATCACGGTGTTCAAGTAAAGTAAAAAAAAAACACTTTAAGTAAGTCTTTGATCTAGTAACTATCATATGTCTGGAAACTACAATTTCCCCCTTTTCCTTAAAATAACCAACAGCTTAAGAAAAACTGTTTGTGGGGCCAGAGAGTACAGTTATTAAGACACATACCTTATAAAAAGCTGACCCCAGCCTGACCCCAGTACCCCTCAGGGATCCCAGGCAGTTCCTGAGGGCCTCCAAGCACAGGTCCAGGTAAATCCCAGCACTGCAGGCAGGAAGAGCACCACACCCCTCAGGCCTCTCGGTGATCTGCCCTGGAGGGGGCTGGGAGTCGCCTCTGAGAGCCCCCCATAGCAGCAGCAAAAAGAAAAATTTATTATGCTAGTGGTTATCTCAATGGAGAAATGCTGTGGGAGAGCTGTGGCGAGAGCTTCAGCCTCACGGCACAATGTGCTCCCCCTGCATTAGAGCTTCAGTAGAACAGCACAATGTGCTCCCCTGCATTAGAGCTTCAGTCCCATGGCACAACGTGCTCCCCTGCATTAGTGCTTCAGTCCCATGGCACAATGGGCTCCCCTGCATTAGAGCTTCAGTCCCATGGCACAATGTGCTCCCCTGCATTAGAGCTTCAGCAGAACAGCACAACGTGCTCCCCTCCTTTAGAGCATCAGCCTCACGGCACAACGTGCTCCCCTGCATTAGTGCTTCAGCAGAACAGCACAACGTGCTCCCCTCCTTTAGAGCATCAGCCTCACGGCACAACGTGCTCCCTGCATTAGAGCTTCAGGCTCACAACACAGCGTGCTCCCCTGCATTAGAGCTTCAGGCTCACAACGTGCTCCCTTGCATTAGAGCTTCAGCAGAACAGCACAACGTGCTCCCCTCCTTTAGAGCATCAGCCTCACGGCACAACGTGCTCCCCTGCATTACAGCTTCAGGCTCACAACACAACGTGATCCCCTGCATTAAAGCTTCAGGCTCACAACACAACGTGCTCCCTGCATTAAAGCTTCAGCCCCACAGCACAACGTGCTCCCCTGCTCCTCTGCATTTTGCTTAGATTTGCTGGCTCTAAATATTATATATTATTATTATATATTAATAATAATATATTATTTATAATATATATAAAATTATATGTTAATTTTAGAGTATAATGCCTCTAAAATTATACTTTGGGGAGCTAGAGAGACAGTTAAAGGGCTATGTTGTCTGCCTTGCTGAGACCTAGCCTGGGTCAATTCCTGGCACTGTGTGGTCCCCGAGAACCAATGGGCACCACCCCCAGCACGAACTGAGCAGCCTCCCAAGCACCAGTGGGTATGGCCACGAATACCCCCAATTATATCTGGGCGGGCAAGAGAGACCGTTCAAAGCACTAGAGCAGAGCTGACCGTGCAAGAGGCCTGGGTTTGCTCCCCAGCACCACAGTGCTCCTGTGCACCCCCATCGGGATGGGCCCATTACACCCACCCGCTCAGCAAGCAAGGATTCTCCCCTGAGCACTGCTGGATGTGGCCCCAGGCCAATACCAACCAATAAGAAAAAAAAATCTCAAATTTTGTCTTACTTGACAGAGCTTTAAAATTTATTCCCACTGATTCAACTATGAAGGAAAAAAATTAAAAACACAGGAGCAATCAAGAGCTTAAATAGAATTTAGCTTCAGACACTGACAGTAAAAAAGAAAGCATCAATTAACCTTTATTTATTTATTTTCGGTGGAAATGTGTAGTGTTACAGCTGTATTTAAGAACCTGAGTGTACGGAGACTCCCTGAAAAGAGAGTTCTTGGCCAAAGCCCCAACAGCCGGTCTCTACTTCAGGCACCTGGCTGGGCCTAGATAGAGTCTCCTCAGCATTCTGAATGCGTAATTAAGTACCAGAAATGTTTTACAACTGTAGAAGATGGTTTCAGGAGGGCTCTACCAACTCATAGGAGATTAAACACATACGCAGCACAGAAAAAAAAATATACATCATTTTCCACTAGTGAGGAATTTTTTGCTCCAGAAACGTCTTTGATTTATCAGAGACACCTACTCAAAATGATTAAGTAGTGACCATATCAACACTGAGTTTATAACAATAAAAAGAATAACTGTCTAGGAGATTATAATAGCCACATAATGTTATAATCCTAGTCAGTAAAATAATCAGAAGATTGAGAACAGTATATCAACTTCACACCTACAACATAAATTTTCTTAAGGAAAATAAGAATCTCACATTGCTTAAATGACATTATTTTAAATAAAACTTGCTGAGGGCCTGAGCGATAGCCCAATGGGTATGGCGCTGCTTTTGCATCGCGGCCGACCCGGTTCGATCCCCAGCATCCCATATGATCCCCGAGCACCGCCAGGAGTAATTCCTGAGTGCAGAGCCAGGAGTAACCCCTGAGCATTGCTGGGTGTGACCCAAAAAGAAAAAAAAAAACATGCTTATCCAAAACAAATGGAGATTCCTGCAGGTAGACAATGAGAATTGAAGTTTTTTTGTCAAAACCCTGAAGTTCAAGTCCCTTCTACTGAAGACTGAAGAAAACAAGGACTTGGAGAAATGTGATGCCTTCTTGCTGGAGAGTGAAACAGTCACCAGAGACCAACACAAGCTGCCTTCAGGGCACAGTGCTACAGAGCAACGGAACAGAGGGCTGACAAACTGGATCCCAGGTACCCCACTTGGTCCCCTGAGCTCTGCTAGACGTGACTCTCAGTGTAGAGCCAGAAGACCTTCCCACACACCCCAAAAAGGGAAGGCACAGTGCCGGGGTTTGCTGGTTCCTCTTTTAGATATCCTTCAAATAGTTCTTTTAAATGACCACCGTTCTAGAGCTTTCCCTGAAGCAGTTACAACTGGGGGGGGGGGGGGCGACAGTAGGGGAGGGCTCCCCCTGAGTAAGGAGTCACTCCTGGCTATGTTCAGACAACCATGGCAGTGCTGGGGTTCCAAACCCAGGCTTCCGCACACAGACCACCACGTCTGGCGTGGTCCCTCATCCATCCCCATGGCCCTGCAAATATTAAAATCCTTAAGCAGAAGGTAACTATAGCAAATACTAAATTCTTCCAGCAAAAGGCTATAAAAAATCAAGAGTATTTGAAAAGAATGTTCTAGTCATTATCAGTGAATATGAAATTGAGGTTATGCTCAAGGAGAAGCAAGACACAGAGAAAAATTGAATTCCAGAAGGTGGGTTCACTGAAGTATAGTTAGTATACCTTCTGTAGTACAGTTAGTATACCTTCTATAGTACAGTTAGTATACCTTCTATAGTACAGTTAGTATACCTTCTATAGTAGTTAGTATACCTTCTACAGTACAGTTAGTATACCTTCTATAGTAGTTAGAATACCTTCTGTAGTACAGTTAGTATACCTTCTATAGTATAGTTAGTATACCTTCTCTAGTACAGTAGTATACCTTCTATAGTACAGTTAGCATCCCTTCTACAGTACAGTTAGTATACCTTCTATAGTACAGTTAGTATACCTTCTATAGTAGTATACCTTCTATAGTAGTTAGTGTACCTTCTATAGTACAGTTAGCATACCTTCTACAGTAGTTAGTATAAGTTCTATAGTACAGTTAGTATACGTTCTATACTATAGTTAGTATACCTTCTATAGTATAGTTAGTATACCTTCTATGCTAACTATATTACTATATTCTATAGTTAGTATACATTATGTATACTAACTATAAAAATGATCCCTGAAAGTGCAATCTTGAGCATACATATACAATACTCTGGATACTCGGGGTATCAGCAGTAAGACCAAAAAAAAGTCCATCAAGACCCCAGAATATTGCTCCTTATTCCCTGTGAATGCTTGCCCCTGTTATCCAGAAAGACGACGTAAGTAAGCAGCATGAGGGAGAACAGAGCAAGGGTATACAAGTCTACACGCCAAAGCAGCAAGGCGTATCTCTGAAAACGTAGCAGCAATCAAGAGTAAGTCCAAATGGAGTCACCTGGGAAGGATAGGGAAGGATAGGAATAAAGACGTGCTGAGGAGAAAGAGGAAAACAAGCACGGACAACATGTACTAATGAGTAGTAAAGATGGCTCTACATTCTACAAATATTTGCTAAACTAAGCTTTGATACATTTTGAAAGTTTATGCCCTATCTGTATCTTATTCCACTCCCACAAAAATATTTTAATAACTTAGTTTCAGGAGAATGTAGAATGTGACCCATGGTTATACAGAAATCCACTACAGAATCACACAATCAATGGTGCAAAATTTCAGTGGCACAACTAAACTGTGGTGCTATTATTTCTAGGTGGTGCAGAGAGAAAGTTCCAAAAAGGAAAGCAAAATCTACATAAACCATGGTCTAATCCTATATGATGACTTCAAAAGTGACTATACTCAGAGACACAGATTAACTCTTTCATTTATGATTCAGTGTATCTCAGGAGCTTTAAATAAAATCTTCCAAATATTTCATCCTCTATCCATTGCACAAAGAAATTCTTACAAGACACAAACACCTGTCCAATCTGTTTTCACTTATTCATCCAACAATCTTGAACAGTCCCTAAGTGCCAGGAATATGGCTGGCAGTGGTATAGCACAGTGCTCATATTCAGGAATAAAACTGGGGGGAACATGGGGTAGAGTTTTCAGAAACAATTCTAACATTCTATGGTCCAAGTATATCTAAATTTAACTTGAATAATCAAGCAAAACTCTACTCACGGGTACATTCTATATAAGACACTTCCCACATTAACCCAGAGCAAAAGCATATCAAAAAATAGGACATCCATTTGTATAATGGAAAACCAAGTTTTGTATTCTGATTTTTATTCATTAGGCAATTCCCAGATTTCACTGAACCTGTTTTCCAGAATGGAAAACTTACATACTGATATTATGTATTTCCAAAGACAATGGTGAGACTAACTGTAATGAAGAAAATGCATGAACCATAGTACGGTTTCCACAACTACACATTTAAAAAAGCTCTGGACAGTGAAAGCTTTCTATTTAGTCTTAAGTTTCCACTATATCATTTAAACTATCACACAAAGCTGACAGCCTGGTACTGGAATCTCCACTCTAGGTTAAATCATCATAAATGCCTAAGTTCTGTCACAGGTCCCCTGCCACTGTTTGCAGAAACGTCAAACAGACAATGGAGGAAATACTTCACAAGGAAAATATCACCAGGTTAAAAATAGGCACAAGTCCACGAGGTTATGCATATGAAAGAGACTTCTTTGTTTAAAGTGTTACCACAATTCTCACCGTGACTCTTTCTATGCACACACACATCTATGATTAAATTAATCAGGCACAAAGACTTATTCAACCTACAAAGACCACTACTAGGCTCACATGTTTTACTACCTATGACCCAGCCTTGGTCATAGGTAGTAAAACCTTCAAGTTTAAAAAGGAATAACTCCAATGCTCCTCAACTTTATCTGACCCTCCACAACTCTTCTGTAAGCTAAGAGGAGTCTGAAGAAGTCTGTAGGTTTTATAAGATTTCATATTTTGAAAGACAAAAGATTTGTCGTCCTCCTTCTCACATGAAACTCATCCTATCTACCACTGAATTAGCTCCCCCTAAAAATATATCAGATTTGATACAACTGAAAATGTTCCATCAGATTTGTTTAAATTTCTTGACTTCACTATGATTTATTACTTTAATAATAGCCTCAATGGAAAAAAACTCCTATTTTTATGACAATTGTGTCTCCATCATACAACCTAATAAAATTTTCTTTTTATATCACATCTACAAATACTCAAATCAGAACCAGTTTAATTATAGCCGATCACAAGAGAATTTAAAATTTGAGCTGCCAAGTTTTCTACAAAATAATCTTATTAAAATTACAAATTAACTGTTTAAAATCTCTATCGAAATTCCATTTTTGTAATTCTTTAAAGATTAAAAGAGAAAGATGTTCTTCTAGTCACTGGACAGATGTAATATTTCAAAAAATAGGTTTATAGAAAGAACAGAACTGGTCTTCAGAAGGAAACCTGCCAATAAGGGCTGAGAGGGGGGAGCAGACGAAAGGAGCAGGACTCTAGGGGAATGAGGGAGGGGCAAAAGTGCCTGCTACAGAGGCAGGCTGGGGGCCGGGCAGGCAAGCGGGGGCATTGGTGGAGGGTAGCAGACACTGGTGAAGGGATTGGTGTCAGAACAATCTCTGTCTGAAACAATAATAAATATCTTTGTGACTTGTAATTCATGGTGATTCAATGAAATAAAATATGCTTATAGATAACAGCCCACTTAAAAAAGAATAGGTTTATAGATAACAACCCACTTACAAAGAAAGTAGATTTATTAACACTTTCTAAAATGCCATTTGGTATAAAGGTCAACTGTAACCATATTTATCAGAGGAAACAGCAGAGGCTTCATTAGGGGAATTAGGGAATGTCCTATTTATCAAACATGGGTCAGACAATTTAGTCATTTAAAGTTTGGAGTCTACAAATGAAGAAAAATATCCTCCAAAGAACAGGCTACAGCATGCATAATGCGCAGATATGTTAATCAGGAACACAAACATTCTGACTTAACTGCCAAATCAGAACAGCAACCGACGCTCCAAACACCAGAACTTCACTGTTTTGGTTGTCAAAGGCAAGTAGAATCAAAGAAGTTAGTTCAGAATAAAAAAGAAACCTTTGGAAAAAGAACAGTTCTCATGTGCTATTACATTTAATTTAAATGTTCATACACATAGGAAGAAAAATTTTAAATCAGTAGCCAGTGGAATTTTACTGGCAGTTGTTAAAATCACTTGTCTTGGGGGGCGGGGCGCTGTCCCATTGATCATCGATTTGCTTGGCGGGCGCCAGTAACGTCTCCATTTGTTGGGAATGAAGTTCATTACTGTTACTGTTTTTTGGCATATCAAATATACCACGGGTAGCTTGCCAGGCCCTGCCATGGCATGAAAAGAAAAAAAAAAGTTTTTAAAATACTTTGGATAAAGGAGGGGGTAGGAAGGTAGGACGGAAGGGAGGGAGCAAAGAAAAAATCCTGCCAGAGAGGCGGGGCAGAGCCAGGAGGGAAACTGGGGCCCTGGCAGTAAGAAATGTACACTGGTTTAGGTAGGGGTGTTGGAACATTATAGACTGAAACTCAATCATGGACAACTGTGCAGCTGTCTATCTCATTGTGTTTCAATAAATAAATAACCAAATAAAACACTTTGGATACCTATACAAAGAAAAGCAATCTATCAAATTATGTTAGTCTCCTCCTCTCTCTCTCTCTCTCTCTCTCTCTCTCTCTCTCTCTCTCTCTCTCTCTCTCTCTCTCTCCCCCCCCCCCCAAGGAATTACTCTTCTCCATGAGACACTGGGGACTGAACCGGTCGGACTTGTGCAAGGCAAATACCCTGCGCATTCCTGATCTGTTAATTTCTCAATCTCCTCATTTTATCTGTACATATTCTCAGAAAGGAAATAATTCAAAAAATTGTTATTAATAAGCTGTTACTAAGGCTAAAGGTTAAAAAACAATGACTTTAATACTGTAATGATCATACAGCAAATAGGGTGCTTGCCTTGAATGTGGCCAACTGGGGTTTAACATAGTCCTCCATATGGTCCCCAACTGAGTCCCTGGCGCTCATTGTGGTCTTCAAGCCCACCAGGAGGGATCCCTGGGCACAAAGCCAGGAGAAAACCCTGAGCACCTCCAGGTGTGACCCCAGAACAAAACAAACAACAAAAAAAGGAAAAACCCTATGATTTTAATATCATTTAAGATTCTTGTATTTTCTGTGACTTTATAAAATTTAAAAATATTCAAAAATCATACTTCCAGATAGTAAGTTCCCCCAAATATCACCCAAGCTCAACATGTGTCTAACTTTTAAGCTGCCCACTGACCATCTCACCGTTACAGTGCATAATCTGACCTTCGATGCCAGTCAGAAGCAATAACCAACATCAGGTTATGCGACTGACTCGTGAACATCATGACAATACCAAGATGAAGGTAGAAAGGGAAAATATCTATGAACAGAATGAGAGAAAAAAAATTGTTAACAAGACAGAAAGGACTGAAATATTCTCAGAATGACTCTAGAAACAAGAGGATATGTATTTACACACAATAGAACAAATAAATCAAGGACCAGAGATTACGCCATGTGAAATGAATAAAAAGAGAAGGAAAGAAAAGCAGTGACAGGCCCTGAAAATTATCAAGTTTTAAAAGAATTAACACCGTCAACCCAAGCTACCAACGTATCTAGCACCACCAGTAAGCAGACAGCCTGCCACCTGGCTAGTACACATAACCCGTGGGTGTGTTACTAGCCAGGACCTTTAGTAACCAACTCCCTCTTTACTAAATCATGGTGCATTTACACAATAAAAGCCTTTAAGGATATACAAGATGGCCAAAAGGGACATGAACAAATGCTCGCATCACATAGGGAAGTCAAATCCGAACACTGGGATACCCTCTCACACTAGTGAGACAGGCACCACCCCAAAGAACAGTAAAACCAGTGTTGGCACATTATGTGGCGACAAAAAAAGGACAGTCCATTCCTACTGCCTGCCCCTAGGTATTTGCCTGGTCCAAATTCTCTTGGAAAATAAGAAGGACACTTCTCAAAAAACTAAACAAACAAGGAATGAACCAGCAATTCCTCTTCTGAGCATCTAACCGAGGGTCCAAGAATTCCATTCAGGAAAGCCAGCCACACCCGATGTTCACTGCAACACCATTCACAACTGCCAACATTTGGAAGAAGCCCAGCATCCAAGGGTCCGAGATCAGTTGACTGGATAAACCATGGTAGAGTACACAACAGAATGGAACGCGATCCTAACAGAACAATGAAATCATGGAACTTGATGCCAATGGTTGGAGCCATGGCGTATCACAGGGTGAGTGAAGTTAGTCAGGAGAGAGAAAGAGGCAACACAGTCTCCCTCCTATGCAAAATACTAAGAAACAGAACAGGGAATAACAAACACCCCAAGGCAACGGAGACCATAAACCTGCCGCCAGTAGGAAGCTTGCCAAGGGGAGGTAGGGGCGGGCGGCTGTGAGAACTCAGAGACAAAGGTGGAGGGCAAAGAAGGCGGCGCTAGAATTGGTCATAGGAAACTCTTCTAATAGCTTGCAAACCACAGTGGCCAAAATAAAATTTTAGAAAGAATTCAGAATGTTATAAAATTCTCAGAGAGGCGCCTTTGTTATAAAAGACACCTGTCAATAATGTTCATCCGGAAAGGGGGTCATCACAGCTACATCACAGAGTAACATTTAAACAATGACCAAACTGGGGGAAATAGAACAGAAACTTGATGTTGCAACTGAATGGCAGGTGTAGTATTGCTACCAAGTACGAAAGACACTTGCAATGCACAAGGATAAACTGTAAAATTCATCGGAAGGGAAGAACCGGAAGACCTCCCGCCATCCATTCATTTGTTTCCGTAAAGGGCTTCCTCCACTCATGACTGCTTTCACCCTGGAAAAACAATACAGGCCAGCACTGCCAGAAACACCTCCCATGGTTTACATGCTTGAGTTTAAATTAATTTCTGGTAGCACAACTAGTAACCTTTTCATATGGCCGAATTTTCGGTGACCCATGCTGTTAAACGACCCCCATAAAGGTTGAAGCTCACAGATGAGAATTAAGATCTCAAGTATCTACTCCAAATGATAAAGATCTAAACTAACTCAGGTTTTTAAATTGAAAATTAAATGAAAAGTCCACTAATATTTTCCTTTGAGTAAGATATTTCAGAATAATATAAATCTCGATCAGCACTGTTTAATTATTCTGTGATGAAGGAAATGTGTATTTGTGCTATCATATATGTACAGGCACCAGTCATGGTTACTCTGACAGAGGAACTGTTTTTCATTTAAATTAATGTAAATTTGGGGCCAGAGCAATAGCACAGTAGATAAGGCATTTGCCATCACATAGTGGATGGGGGTTCAGTTTTCGATCCCTGGCATCCCATATTGGCCCCAAGCACCACCAGGAGTAATTTCTGAGCATCGCTGGGTGTGACCCAAAAGCAAAAGAAGAAATAATTGAATTTAAACTTGAAGAGCCAAATGGGGTGTGCATCAGACAAACAATCAAGGCATAACAGACCATAAGTACAAATTTCCCTAATATTATTCTAACTAGAACATAGTAAAATATTGTTAGCATTAACAACAATTTAAAATCTGGCCCTTTATAGCTCGAGCTATAACTAATTTGGCACTATTTCAACAATCCATATGGGGAGCTAAGGTTCGTGTGTATTACCAGTTTGACTATGTTGTTGTGTTGTGTGGCAGTCAACCCTCCACATTTATTTCATTAGTCCAACATCTTTTATTCCCACAATGTTTACTTTCCTCCCAAAGTAATCGTAACACTTTTTAAAAAGCACTTGAAATCAGTCAATTAAAAGAATGAGCAAAGGATGTGAATTGCCGTTTCTCTGAAGGCATATAAATTGCCAATAAATACATTAAAATGTGCTCAAAGCCTTTTGGTTATCAAAGAAACATAAATCAACCTTACAAAGCACGATCACTTTGACATGCAGTGGCGCAGCTACAATTTACATAGATCACCCCAACCCCATCAGTAAGAATGTACGAAAACAGAAAACCCGACTACCTGGCGACCTAGCTGGTGGGACGCCAACAGTACAGCTGCTTAGGAAACAATCTGACAGTTTCCCAAAAGCTCAACACTGTGACCCAGCAAATCCACTCATGGATATACACCCCAAAGAACTAAGGCCATGTTTCATAAAAGATAATTGTTCACAGTAGCATTAGCCAAGAAAGTAAAAACAACCCATATAATGTCCATGAGCCGACAAAAAGATAACCGAGATACAGTGAATTACACTCAGCCCTACAAAGAATGAATCCAGCCTGCTCCACTTGCATCCGAAAACGGACTACATAAGTGCCAGTTGTGCCGCTAAGCTACACTACGCAGCCCGTGTGAGCAGGTGTGGCTTCTGGTTGTGTGATTATACTCTGACGTCCACACAATGACCAAACGGCCCAGTCACACATTTCTCAGAATATACCTGCCACTAACTGATATATGATTGTACTAATTCATGTCAGACCAAAAAAAAAAAAAAAAAACCACCCAAAATTCACAACATATATGATTTTTTGTGAAATGTCCAGAAGAGACAGTTCCATAAAGAGAGAATAGTCTTTCCAGGGATGTGAGGGAACAGTGACTGCTAAATTCATTCATGGGTTGATAGATGTGTCTGGGATAGAATGCTTGCCCAACTTTGTGGATGTGATAAAACTAAGTGTATACCTTCAAGGAGTGAAGTTCATGGTATACAAATTACATATTCATTTCAAGTTATTAAAATGTTTTTTTTTTTTCAATCCGGCCCAGGTATGCTGAACCAGAGACTCTCAGACAGGGGCAGAGCTGCTACTTGCTCTCCCTGTGCCCAGCTGGTCCGTGGGCGCCCGGGAGGCATGGCGGGTTCTAGCCCTGGCCTGCCAGCCCAGCAGAGCCTCACAACAAGCCAGACCACCATCCCCTACTCCATGGAGCCCGCCATTTTCCACATCCGGACTTCCCTCTCATCACAACTCCACCCAGCAGACCAGACTATCACAGCCCGACTCCGGCGCGGCGCTAGCGGCTGTTCATCAATAAATGCTTTATTTAGAGGTGACAACAAGAGTATGCTACCCCCACGGCAAGCCTGGCAAGCTGCTCGTGTAGTATTTGATATGCCAAATGCCAGTAACATTTATATTAGGTCATTCCCGTGACCTAATATAATGGTTTGAGGCTCTCTATGCTCCTGGAGCAAGTGGTTGCCTTGGGCTCTACTAGCATGAGACAGGACATATGGAGATGTTACTGGTGCCCACTCTAGCAAATAGATGATTAACGGGAGATAGTGATAGTGATATTAAAATGTCAATAAAATTACAACAGTTAATAGTTTAACCTTAATTTCCTCTGTGTCTTTTGTAAATAATGCCAAGGGGTGAATTTCTAAAGAAATGAACGCCATTTTGAGGCCAGAGCAACAGTACAGCAGGTAAGGTACCAAAAGGTACTTGCTTTGCACACGGTCAACCTGGGTTTGATCTCCAGCATCCCGTATAGTCCCCAGAGCAATGCCAGGAGTAATTCCTAGTGCAGAGCCAGGAGTAACCCCTGAGCATTGCTGGGTGTGGACCAAACCCCCACCTCAATTTTTTATTCCTGTTATTTTGGGTCACATCCAGTCATGCTTTGCAATATCTCTGCAAATAGATTTTATACAGCAGGCAAGACTTTTAAAGATTGCTGGTTTTGGGGGCGGGGCGATAGCCCAGCGGGTAGGGGCATTTGCCTTGCACGCGGCTGGCCCATGTCGGCCTGGGTTCGATCCCGGCATCCCATATGGTCGCCCGAGCACCACCAGGAGTAATTCCTGAGTGCAGAGCCAGGAGAAACCCCTGAGCATTGCTGGGTGTGGCCCAAAAAGCACACACACACACACAAAAAAGATTGCTGGTTTCTTAAAATTCAGGAAAAAATGCAACAGAAATTGGAAAAACCTCTGCGCTGGCTGTTAGACTTCTCTGACCAGAGACAGGAAATAAGTCTGCAACTTGGCTCTCCACATCAAGTAGTTAGTAACTCTGAAAATGAGGGGTCAAAGGGTAGAGGAGGGTTAGAAGCCTTACACGCAGTGGACTAGGGTCTGATCCCTGGCATCCCTGAGATTGTCAGGCGTTATTTCTGGCAATGAGCGCAGAGCCAGGAGCCCTGAGCACCACTGGGTGTGGCACAAAATAACTGACTAAGCAAACTGAGAATGAGCCCCTTCTTTCTGACACCCTTCTCAGCTAAAGAAGGAGGGACAAGAAACAACTGTCCTACATTAGTGGAAAATCATGAACCTCAACTCCAAGATATGAACGAAATTTTTCCTTTTTCAAGATACAAAAAATATTGATACGGGGCAAAGGAATAAAGCAACAGAAAAGAGGGAAACAAAATAATCCTGAAGAGGGCCGGAGCGATAGCATAGCGGGTATGGTGTTTGCCTTGCAAGTAGCCTACTCGGGATCAATCCCCAGCATCCCATATGGTCCCCCAAGCACAGCCAGGAGAAATTCCTGAGCTAAGACCAGGAGTGACCCCTGAGAGTCGCTAGGTAAGACCCAAAAAAGCAAAATTAAAACAAACAAATGATACAAAATAACCCTGAAGGAGGGCCAGAGGCACCGGGATTAAAGCACTTTCCTGCATTCTCCTAATCCTGGTTCCAAACCCCAGCACCACATCAGGTTCCTTGTGCACTTCCAGGGGTCATCTGAAAACAGAACTGGCGCTGACCACCACTGGGTATACGCCCCACAGCAAAAGAGAATCCTGAAATCATAAACGACGAAAAATACACTTCCATTACTTGTCTGGGTCAAACAGTGAATTTGAGACGAATAAATCAGAGTATATACCCATATATTCTGATACTCAGAATAACAAAAAATTAAATGGTAAAAAAGAAAAAACAAAATGACCACATTATGGAAGCTTTATTTCTTAACATGACTGCTATTCGATGCTTTCCCAAATGGATAACTGTATCAGGTTTCTTATTTTAAATACAAGTGTCAAAAGAAAGAAGTCAGAAAAACACAATATAAACACTGTTGCTTTAAAAGTTAGCTAACTCGGGGCTGGGGCTAGAGTAGAGCAAGAACACGCTTGCCTCTCTCCAGACTGACCTGGGTTCTAGTCTGGGCATCCCAGAGAGTCCCTCGAGCACAGCCAGGAGTAATTCCCGAGTGCAGAGCCAGAAATAAGCCCTAGAGCACAGCCGGGTGTGGTCCCCAAATGAAAAATAGTTAGCTAATACCCAAGATCTGAATTTTTGGAGAGCTAAAACGTTTGGGGGTGGGGGGTGGAAGAAAATCTGTTTAAGTAACTCCTCCTAATGGAAAATGAAGGATAACAGAAACCTCCTAGTGAATGTTGGCTTGGCAGCCCAGCCTAGGAAAGGAATGGGAACAAGTGTCTTTCATCAGACTTAGCGAACATTGCCAACTCAAACATGAGGGGGAGTGACAGGAAGTCAACCATAACAATGATTTTCAACCTCTTAAGACCCATAGTTATAAAAACATATATGTAGCAAAATTTTTTTTTAAAGAATGAAAAAGAGAAATACCAAGTTCATAATGTTAAACTAAATTTGGGTCGTCCCTTCCCCCTCCATCTTGTCGAGCCTGGTGGCCCTGCCGGCGAGCTGCCCACGGCCAGCACAGGGCCTCACGGACGGCTGGGGAGGCTGGCGCTCAGCTTGCGCCGGGCCTAGCTGACCATGGAACCCCGAGGAGGGCAGATGGGTTTTGGGGAGTGGGCCCGTCGCCTCTGAGGGTCCCGGAAGCAGCCGGATGAGACTCGCCCATCACACTAGCCACCATTTTTGCTGTCCGGACGCTGCGAACGGCCTCAGACCAGATCAACAGAGCAAAGCCAGTTTGAGCCCAGGTCGCGCGCGCTAAGCGGCCGCAGAGTCCACTAAAATAGTGAAACAGTAATGTCTTTTAATGCATTGCAGTCAAGGAAGAGCAGGAAAGTTTGTTGGGAAGGAGATATAAAGAGGAAAGAAATGACATACAGAACTCGCCAAGTGGTTGAGGTGCGGGAGCAGGGGAGGGAGGTGGGGACATTGGTGATGGGAGATGGGTTTGGGCGGAGGGTGCGTGTTGGAACACTGTAGAACCAAAGCTCTACATGAGCATCTTTCAATTAAAAAAAAAGGTGGAATCTTCCACAAACATGTGGGAATCAGTGGTTGGGTAGGACAGAGAAGGGAACAGTGTGCTAATATTTGTCAAAAATGATAATACCAGTCTAGAACTGAGCATTGAATATAGGAAAAAAAGATATACATGATGATCTCTGAATGTATGTATTGCAATCCACAATGTGTAAGAGAAGAGATAAAGAATTTGCCATAGAGGCGGGCTGGGGGAGGGGGGGGAAGTGGGGACATTGGTGTTGGGAAATGGGCACTGGTGGAGGGATGGGTGCTGGAACACTGTATGACGGAAACCCAAACATGAACATCTTTGTAATTGTATATCACATGGCGGTGTAATAAAATATTTAAAAAAAAATAAATAAATTAAGCCAAACCCTCTGAAAAAAAATTAAATAAATAAACTAAATTTGGCAAAACAAGATATCCTAAATCTGGATGCCAATTACATGGAGGCTCATAATATCATTCTCTCTGAAAATCTCACCACAACGACCGTCTGGAAAATCTCACCAGTGATCACCAGGGCATCATTCTCTCTGGAAAATCTCACCATCAACCATCACCAGGACATCATTCTCTCTGGAAAATCTCACCATCAACGATCACCAGGACATCATTCTCTAAGGAAAATCTCACCATCAACCACACCGACACACCAGAAAGCTCACCACAACGATCACCAGGACATCATTCTCTCTGGAAAGTCTCACCATCAACCATCACCAGGAAATCATTCTCTCTGGAAAATCTCACCATCAACGATCACCCAGGACATCATTCTCTCTGGAAAGTCTCACCATCAACGATCACCAGGACATCATTCTCTCTGGAAAGCCCACCCACCATACAACACATCAAACACACATACCACACGCCAGCCGAAGCACCATCAACCACACCAGACACCCCTGAAGCCACCACAACCATCACCACACTTCGGAAAATCTCACCATCAACCATCACCAGGACATCATTCTCTAAGGAAAGTCTCACCATCAACCATCACCAGGACATCATTCTCTCTGGAAAGTCTCACCATCAACCATCACCAGCTTGATTTACTCTCAAAGTTCAAACTATGCTTTAGAGCAACTACTAAAAATGTTTCGAACATCATTCATAGTTTGCTAGTGCCTCACTGCATTATCTCTTCAGCCAAGTTACTAATAACTTGGCTGATTCTTCAAAATCACAAGGTCACTTAACAGAAAGAGAAGGTCCTGCCAAGACGGGAGCAGATGACAGGAAGATGATACAACACCTCGGTGACTGTAGCAGATAGAATGGCACTATTCAAGTGTGCACAGAGCTTTTTGCACAGGGAATTTAAAGACGGCACATGGGGAGCATAGTCAATACCATGTACTCAATACATTTACTTCACCTATATCGCGGCAATTGATCTCATCTTCCAATATCCTGAGAAAGAAAGCATACAAGCAACTGCTTGCAATGTATGGAGCTTTAAGAAATGCTTCTTTAGAAAATAATCATCCAAGCCACTATTACATGATTACAATTGGGATAAAGTTAAAATTCTTTCCACCCTATTCAATAACCTTGTAGCTAAAAAGAGGTTCAGCTTCAAACCACACCCTTTCAAAAACAAAACTGCAAATTGAGGATCTCTAGTTCATCTCAGAATACCGGCACTGTTTTTAGTCTGAAACAGAACCTTCCCTTGAAGCCCACGAGGTGAGTGATGGTACGTTTTCCCCTTAGCTTCCTGGATATACATGAAGTAGTGCAATAGTTGTATTTGCAGGCTCCAGAATCTGGGCTCTACAGCCTTCCTGGCACTGGGCTTCAGTTTTGTTTGTTTGTTTGTTTGCTTTTTTCCAATCAGGAAACTAAACCTTTACCCAATCCTGCTAATAAATATGACAGCAAAATTGTTGAACCCATCCTGAAGACTTTTTACTTTTCAGTAGGATATGCCCATTACTGCTCTAAATTCCAGAAAAACCAGGCCATTAAATAATATTTCAATGTACAGAGCCCCACTCAATTGTACGTTTTCTCCCTATTCCTATTTGTTCAAACACCCTGATGAGCTGGCCTATGTCATTTCCTGTTTTGTAAAAAAAAAAAAAAAGAAAAAAAAAAACTATTGGTCAGTGAATTGGCTCAATAACAGAAACATGTTTTGCATATGCAAGGGCAAGGGCTTGCTCCTTACACCCTAAAAGCATATGCTCCCGACCCACCCAAACATGCACAATACAGAAAGTATAAAGGTCATGGAACTGAAAGTCTGAAATCTCACCTAAATTACTTAATGTCAAATGGGGATGGGAAGAAATGGGGCAGACTAGAAATGAAATAATGTCGGTGGTGGAGGACCCTGGACACGCTGGTGCTGCAACAGTACAGCAAGAGGATCACCATTACTGTGACCGCGCCTCAATTATTGAACAAAAAATAACCTAAAGGGGAAGCATCACCTGGCCAGGATGCTACTATGCATTCACACTCGGCCTGCAGTTTTAGAAAGTTGACCAAGAAGGCACTTGCCTTGTCTGAGGCTGACCCCGGCACCCCATGTGGTAGCCTGAGCACCCCCAAGAGCCCTCTGAGAGTGCAGGGTCACTTAGGTCCTGAGCTCTTCTGGGTGTGTCCCTAAAGCAAAACAGATGAAAAACAGTTGACTCTGGGTGGCCTTGAAACAGAGGGGGCCCATATGTACTGGCGGCAATGAGTTTTCTTTGTCTTCTTGGTATACAAAAAGGAGGCTATTTGCAGATTAAAGGCTCATGAATATATTTATCTCTTTCCTATCTGGATCTATCTGATCTGAAGGTTTGGAATAGGTTCTGGCCACATCACCAAAAAAGGTCAGGCGGACTCTAGTCCTAACACTCTGGCTCCTGCTGAGTGTTACAAAGTTAAAGGTACCTACCTACCTAACCAGCAAGATATTGTCATTACTATTTTACCTTGCTCAGATACAAAAAGCAGACAAAATGGACACAAAATGTGTCCTAGACAGCAACAAAATCAGAATAGGAAAAAAGTATAGTACCTATGAAAAAGAGACAAAATGTAATGAAAAAACTCAAAGCAAAATCTTGTGATAAAATGCCCAACTATGCAAATTTTGCTAGTGTGAATGCATATGCGACAATTTTACATACAGAGTATAACTGATTTGGCACCCCAGTTCCTATAATTAGTGTTGGCTAGCTCTGCAGGCAGACTCACACTGGTGAATTCCTATATTCTGCAAAGATCCAAGCCCACATTTCGCAAGACTGAATGGCTTTTTACCCTACTGACACGATTATGGTAGGATCTGAGTATGTCGATTAAGACATCCTTTTCAAATTGGTTAACTGGTCGCATGGGGCAGTCTTCCATGAGACACTTCACAGAATCAATCTGCTTGCTTCTGGGTTTAAATATAAACAATCAAATACTTGGTACTTGCAGCAAACAAACTGCTAGCACTCTATCAAGTCCTCCTGCAAATTCCTTTACACTTCACACATTGTCACCCGTAACAATTTCTGCACGCACACTGTTTACTTAGATTCTCATATTTGTCAACATCACATCTCATATTTGTCAATAGGCAAGTCAAAATCTTCAAGTAGTAAGGCCAGCTATTGAACACAGAAAGATTTTACTGGGTTAGGCCCGTAGCATAAAGATAATAAATTGAAGAATAAAGAGAACACGCCACTGTTTTGGTGACACACCCGAACAACTTAGGGATCAACTCCCTGATTCATCTTACACTGAACATTTGAGTCATTCAGAAAACTCAATCTTGTGTTAGTTTTTAGAAGGAGGCGCATTTTGAATATGTAAACAATTTGATTTGATTTTTTAAAAAAAAGATACTTGAATGTCAAATCTGGGCTACATCTGGAGTCCGTAACACTTATGCTACTGATTTTCTTTTGGTACCTTTGGAAATTTTAATATATAGCAGCATTACTATACCACAATGTGAAATTCTTAAACCTAAACCCAAGCACAAAATTAACCCACACAATTACCAATGCTAGCATTCAATAAATCAATATATCATTTAAAACTCACTAATTCTAGAATTAACAATGGCATCAGGATTAGACTACAAGGCAAGAATGGGACCAACCATTTTTCAGGTGGGCACGGTCATATGTCACGCTACAAGTGACAGTAGTATTGGTTCTATTGTTTAAAATGAAATGAACTGATTTTCAAAGAGAGTTAGCTACAGGGCGGAGACTAGATGGCAAAGAGAGCATTGCTTCCTGCCACTTAATCTGAAGTCATCACCCCCAAAATATAAAGTGAGACTATTAGAACAGCAAAATGACTGCTGCAAGACAACAGGTAAAGGAGGTTTTCAGGGAACATGGTGACACGGAACAAAAGGGATGGAGTCCTTAGGATATGGCCGGGATGTGGCTGCAGATTCCAGCACAACCAGTGAGGTGTGAAGATGGTCACCAGCCAGTCATTCACAGCCCCGGCGGCCATTTCTCTGGGTCTGATTTTTTTTTTTTTTTTTTTTTGCTTTTGGGTCACACCCAGTGACACCAGTAATTACTCCTTGTGGTGCTCAGGGGGCCACATGGGATGCCAAGATCAAACCATGGTTAGCCGTGTTCAAGGCACATGCCCTACCCGTGGTGCTGTCGCTCTGACCCCTGGGTCTGATTCTTGACCTGAGAAGGGGCTGCCTATGGTGAGTGCCCACATCCTTCCTGGGTACAAACACAATCTTGACTCCACACGCAGTTTTACCTCTGGCAGCAGTATCCTTGAATGACTATGGAGGGGCTTGACTTTAAGTTGTCATAAATATAAAGGCAATGTGATTATTTACCAGAAGATGACAGCAGTGCTAAATAGACGTGGATTTGACTTTTTATATTTTTCTGAATTTAAAGATTTTGCTACAAGTTTATGGAGCACATTTATAATTATTCTGTTTTCCACCCATTTAATGACCTTTTCAAAATGGATTTTATTTTATTATATTTTTAATTTGAAAATATTTTTTAAGAGAATATTACTATATTTGATACCAGAAACATAGTCCTTTTTAAGCTTTGACAGTTTCTCTGAAAATTAAGTGTACAAAATGCGAGCAATATTTTGCATAAATCACCATAATTTACTTTTTGACATAGGCTCAAAATGGATTTTAAAACTTCCATTTTGTGTTCTAGCTACCCTTTTAGAAAAAAAACCCACTTAAAAGGAGCTATCTTAAAATAGCAGTTCTCAAACTGCTTCTTAAACTATGGGTCATGACCCTATGATTGTGGACGTGAAAGTTTTCTTTTAAATATATTTATGATATATTATCTGTGAATGTTTGCTTTGTACACCTGTTTTATATACCAGGGGTCCTGTAAGAATTTCATGGGTGAAAGGCAGTCACTGAACTCTAAGAAGTCCTGCTTCAATCCAAGAATAGTACTAAACTATTCCAATCAAATTTTCAAGAGCAGAACAGGCTATCTCAGTAGGAGAGCACATGCCTCAAAGGTATCAGCCCTGGGTCTGCTGCCCAGCACAAGGAAAGATTGTGTGTGGCCATGTCTTAGAAGACTGCATGTGGTCATGTCTGTTGGTTTTAAGCTAAATGTCCAGAGCACCCGAGCAGGCACAGAGAGGCTACGCCAGAAGACACCAGAGGCTAAAAGCATCATGGAACATGGCCAATGGCAGAATATATTCAATCCTGTAAACTTCCTAACTACATACTCTAAATACCCCAATATCTATGTGAATTATATTGGCCTGGACTTGTCACTGAATTAGAATTTCCCAGAATTAGGCCCCAAGACTCACAGACATGGGGCAGAGGTGCTACCGGCTCTCCCTGTGCCCAGCCCAATCAAGAGGCGCCCGGGTAGGATGGCGGGTTCTAGCCCTGGCCAGTCACCCCAACAGAGTCTCACAAGAAGCCAGATGACTCCTCACTCCATGAGGGCCACCATTTTCCACATTCAGACTCCCTCTCATCAGAACTCCACCCAGAAGAGCTAGCTAATCACAGCCCAGCTTGCACGGCTACAAGCAGCTACAGAGTTAATCAATAAATCCTGGAGATCGGAGGTGACTACAAGAGTATGCCACCCGCACGGCAGAGCTTGGCAAGCCACCTGTGTTGTATTTGATATGCCAAGTACAAGTAACAATTATAGACCTCATTCCCATGACCTGATGGAATGGTTTGAGGCTCTTTATGTTCCTGGAGCAAGCAGATGCCCTTGGGCTCTACTAACATGAGACAGGACATATGGAGATGTTACTGTTTCCCACTTGAACAAATCAATGATTAACGTGAAGACAAGTGATACAAGTGAGGCCCCAAGACAAAGATGACATGCCTAGTTAGCTCAGGATCTTTCCAGTCTAATGTAATTACGCTTTAAGCTATTTATATGTCCCTAAGCCAGGACTCATACTAATGAGATCTCTCTTCTGTATAAACACTGATGGAGGGTGTGGCAATTACAAAAGTCACCTTGACTCTGAATGAGTAACTTGTGACTTATTATTATACATCTACTAAAACTTCTATGTTATCTAGATTGGGCACAGTTCCTCTTTATACCTACTGGTCCAGCGTGGGACAATTAGAACTTAGCTGGAGACTACCACACTGGCTACGTTGAGACTATCATTTAAGATTATAGAAAGGATCATACTAGCTTGCCCTTAAGCAAGTGAGCATGAACCTTTCAGTATACAGAGAACAAGATACTCAGAATCGCCCTAGTGCAGATAATAAATAAGGACCTTGTGGGTACCATCTAGATTACATGAAGCCCATGAACTTAGAATGTATTACTTTATACCAGCCCCCATCTCTCTCTACAGTGTTCACATGAGAATCTGGGAAGAAGGGATCAGTCTTGGGTAATCATTTGTTTAGGCCTGTAATAGGATGTGGCACTACCCTACTACACTCTTCTACTCTAGAAGCTGTTTAGTTGATCTTTGATGACAGGACCCTCCCTGAAGTTAAGGTTACTTTTGTACATATAAGGGGACTGACTTGAGGTACTGCATCCACTTTGGTGGGAGTCTCTCTGGTGGGATTCACTTTGGTGGGACTCTCTCTGGTGGGATCCTCTTTGGTAGGAGACTTGGGCCCTTATGCATGGTCTAAGTTCTGACCAAGAGGTCATCCATTATATTGGATTGCAGTAGTAGAGCTTTAATACTATTAAAAGCCTTTTTGGAACTGCACTGGACTGGTGAGTTTTCATCCATTCCCTAGCAGCCTCAGAGGTAGAAGAGATCTTCTGCCCTGATACTTGGGGACCCCAGGGGCAACCTGGCAGCCTTAAAGGCATAAGGAGCCATTTTTGGTGAAGAAATTGCACAGGATAAAGACTGAGCATGACTGTGGATGGAACGAGGAAAAAGACGGAAAAAAAAACTGGGGGTAAGGACAATGGGATATATGTCCCCAAAACTTGAAGTTTCTACTAAACGTTACGTCAATGCGGTTACTGAGGCAAATGGAATTCTTATTTAAAATAAGGGGGAACCCAACAAGAACAGGTTCCTGACGAAATTTATGGCTTAATTTTTCCAATCAAGAACAATGAATTGTCTGCTCCTATTTTCTGGATCATGAGTTACTCACACTGAAATCTTTAACAATTTACTCATCATCAAAAACAAAAAGCTCCTCCGAGTGCAGACAGAATGTACTGTATATTATTTCAAACATGCATATCTGCGGTAACAGAGTAACAAAGACTTGTCACACTACAGTGCGACTGGTCCTCTCCTACTGGATTGGACAGCACAGCAGGGGCTAACTTATCCATGAATGACTTTTTATAATAGTTCTTCAATCGTATTGATTATTACAAAATCAGGATATTTACTTCTGAACTACCATTTATTAGTTCCTAGTTACTGAATGCTATTTCAAAAACTAGCCATTGAAAAGCAAATTCATTTTTAGATACCTTAAGATTCACAAAAGCACTGAACACTTAGCATTATTAAAGATTTATTTAAATGTGCTAAACTCATTCTCATTCTACATATACCCAAGCCTTAAAATGTCTTATCAAATGCCTTCTAAATAATAAAAATGAAACTAAACACCTTTCTCAGCGCTATCTTAGAGCTTCAGTTTTTAGTTATGTTTTGGGATCGCACCCAGCAGTGCTCAGGTCTTACTTCTAGCCCTGTGCTCAGAGATCATCCTGCCCGGCTCAGGCTGCAATAAGGGGTGCTAAGAACTAAACCCAAGCTGGTGGCGTGCAAGGCAAAGCCCTACCTGCTTTCCTACTACTCTGCACCCTCCTCAAAGCTTTAGGAACTCAATACAAACCGAAAACTAAAATGAGTTGAAAAGTTAAATGAAAACGATCTTCACACTGACTCTCCCAATACCAATATTCTTTCAAAATGATACAGTAGACGGGGTGAACAGTTACAACTTACATTTTACCAATGAGGAGGGTTTTAAAAGTAGTAAACAGCAAGTAAAAGCGTTGGAGCCAGAGCGATAGTCCAGCAGGTAGGCATTTGCTTGCAGGTGGCGGACCAGCATTCAATTCCCAGGCATCCCATACATTCTCCCAAGCACAGCCAGGAGTAATTCCTAAGTGCAGAGCCAGGAGTAACCCCTGAGCATTGCTGGGTGTGACCCATAAAGCAGGGTAAACCTCCAAACAAAATAAGGATGAAATAAATAGCAATTTAAAGTAACTCAAATTGCTCCTCAGCATATACATTTTTTTTCTGCTTTAACTCCTTACAGAAAAGTTAAATCAAGTGAAATTAATATACTTTAGGTCAGCTTTAAAAATAGGAAGTGTGGGGCCAGAGCAATAGTACAGTGGGTGAGTTTACCTTGCACGCAGCCGACCTGGGTTCAATCCCAGGTAGTACAGTTTCCCTAAGCACTGCCAGGAGTAATTCCTGAGTGCAGAGCCAGGAGTAACCCCTGAGCATTGCTGGGTGTGACTCAAAAGAAAAAAATAGGAAGGTGTGGGGCTGAAGTGATAGTACAGCAGATCATATAGCGGGTAGGGGCTAGTGTGTGCCCAAACCGGGTTCAATCCCCAGCATCCCATATGGTCCCCTTGAGAACCACCAGAAGTAATTCCTGAGTGCAGAAGCGAGAGTAACCCCCCAAAAAAAAGGAACCGTGAAGAATGCTGGTTTCCCCACAATTATGAAGCTGATGATCTGCACACTAAGTGAATTTCATTTCTCATGTAAATCAACATTCAGCATACCCAAATTTCTGTACTCAGGAGCA